>JASFDG010000084.1:39739-58757 GCA_036937095.1 Phaeolepiota aurea
CCTGCGGAAAAGGCTGAATGATACTGTGCTCAGGGGCGCCATTGAAGATATATATCCCAAAGGTGGGGGAACTTTCCGGCCCCCTTTGCTGAATGTAATATATGTATCTATGCTAATGATTCCTGTAGACAGCGCTCCCAGGAAATCGTTGCTGGCTCTACTTCCTGGAGCTTCATCAGCAGATCATTCTATGGAGGTCGATTCTGCGTCTGCTGTCCCCGAACCCTTGCCTGAAGTCGAGATATACCTTCGTTTGCTCATCCTGCATTATTTCTTGGCTTCGCCGAGCACCTATTCCAAGGCCCTCTCACTCGCGCATGCTACCGTAGGGAAGATGCAAGCGCTGAACCGCAGGAGCATGGATCCGATCGCGGCCAAAGCCTGGTACGCCGTGGAGCGCGCCTACGAGCTCAGCGGCGAGTTGGCCGACGCACGACCGTACGTTCATGGTGTCTTCTCGCTTATGTGGGTTCCTACTGAGTTCTCGAGCACAGAATGTTCCTTGCCGCACAACGCACCGCTTCCCTCCGCCACGACGACGAAGCCCAGGCGTCGCTCATTAACTGCCTGCTACGCAGCTACATCCAATACAGCTTCTACGATCAAGCGGACAAACTCGTGTCGAAGACGACGTTCCCCCCTTCATCAAGCAATCCCCAATTTGCGCGCTACCACTACTACCTGGGTCGTATCAAAGCAGTGCAGCTCAACTACAGCGAGGCGCACACCAATCTGCAGCAGGCAATCCGCCGCGCGCCGCCTGCAAAGACAGCCCCTGGTTTTTACCAAGCCGTACACAAATACTTTGTGGTCGTCGAGCTCCTTATGGGTGATATCCCCGACCGCAGCACCTTCCGGCACCCCGTTCTCGAGAAATCCCTCAACGCCTACTTTGAAATCGTAAAAGGTATTCCTCATTCCCCCTTTCTGTGCTGCTCTACTAACGTCACATCCCCAGCCGTCCGCACGGGCTCGCTCTCCCAATTCCAAGCCACGCTCTCCAAGCACGCCGCGCAATTCGAAGCCGACAAGACCTACACACTCATCGTACGGCTCCGCCAAAACGTGATCAAGACGGGCATCCGTCGGCTGTCCCTCTCGTACTCGCGGATCTCGCTACGCGATATCTGCGTCAAGCTGCATTTAGACTCGGAGGAGGACGCCGAGTACATCGTAGGCAAGGCGATCCGCGACGGCGTCATCGAGGGCCGCATCGTGCACGAGAAGGGGTGGATGGAGAGCGGGGCGCAGAAGGGCGGGTATGGGCCTGAGGTGAGCGAGGTGTTTTCGAGGAGGATTGCGTTTTGTTTGGATTTGCATAATCAGAGTGTCAAGGTAACTTTTTACTTCCTTTTAGTGGTGGCATCACTCATCCTTGCTCTCTCTTTTTTTTTTAGGCGATGCGATACCCGCTCAATGCACACAGAAAAGAACTGGCAGCTGCAGAGGTCGCCCGCGAACGCGAAAAAGAGCTCGCTAAAGAGATCCAAGAGGGCGATTTGGACGAAGACGACCTCGGAGGCGATTTTTAGAAATTGTTGCCTTTAATTACGTAATATCAAATCATGACGCAAATTGGCAGATTTTATCATTTTTTTTAACAATCTACGACAAAACGTTCATGTCCTTTCTAACGCGCCTCGTTAATATCTTCACAAAATCTGTAAGGAGTCCCAGCTTTTCTTTACCCTAATAGCCAAAAAAGAAACATATATGCCCACACCCTGACTGGGTGGTTAGATCCGTTATGTAGGACGGGACTTGGAAGGTGTGTGTGTTCGTTTTATTTCCGAGCAGTGGGGTGAACAGTTTATTAGGGAACAGGTTCTATGAGCACCCTAGTTCGTCAGATGGTGAGGACCCTAGCTGAGGTGGGATCGGAAGAAGTTGACGACTCGGCGTGATATAGACCCACGGAGGACGAAACGGACGGTGCAGTATCGTGACCCCGAGGTGGTCTGGCAGTACATTGGTGGTGGGAAGCGGCTTCCAGGTGTGTGTGTACAATCATCCATTCATGTCCGAACTCTCGTTGAATCCATACCCTGCAATAGTGCAGTGGAACTCCTGGTTGACGCACACAAGGATGCAACCGCCGACGCTTGAGGTACGTGGCCCCACACGATCCAAGGGGAGACCCGCGCGGGGGAGGTGACACGGCGCGCGTCTCCCCTTGATTCGTCCCTTCATTGATGAAATCCTCGTTGTTAGGAGCTGCGAGCCGATATGGCCAGACAGCAGCGCGTGCTCGCGAACGCCGCGCGAATCGAGGCGCGGGATCGCGCCGAGACCGCGGAGATGCGCAGGGGGGTCATCGGTAGCTCTGCGGCAGCAGCACCGCAGAGCAGCGTGTACGTTGGGCACGAGCATGGGCGGGATGTGGAGGGTCCTCGATCGCACCCAAGCGATGATACTCCGGGTGGCCAGACGTCGGGGCTACCGCCTGCCTCGAGGCGTTCACGGGAGCCGGAGCAAGCGGCGAAGTCGCCTTGGAAGGTGCCGTCTGAGGGAGAGCCAGAGGCATGGACGCCCCACGCTCGGAGACGTGGCGAGTAATTTAGCTTAGCAGTGCCAGATTTCGTAGTCAACTATTCTACCTGGTTTGTTCCTTTAATATTCTCTCGTTCAAAGCCCACACAAATACACGCCCATCCTCTCAGGAAGCTTTATTCTGAAATTGCACTGTGCTAAATTCTACATATCCTATTTTCTGCCCATACGGCGCCTGGCGATACTGCCAAGCGCGTGTTTTCCCGCGAAGAACGTGGGCACGCTCAGCACAGCAGCGTACAATAGAACCTGCCCCAGCTTCAGATCGACCCAATACCAGAACAGCAGCGCCTCGAATGCGCCCAACGTCGAGATGAAAGGCAGGATGCTTGGGGAGAACAGGTGGGAGGGACGAGGGGCTACTTGAGACCACTAGAGAGAGCGCGCGAATTTACGTCAGTGAAGGACATTTATTGGATAAGAATAGTATGTACCAAGCCAAAGAGGATAAGCCAAGGCGAGGCGACAGCCAGCGAGAAAAAGGCGGAGACGGGGCGCGGCGGGACCTTCTGCTCGGGGCGGAAAGTGTGCAGGATCTCGGGCTGGACGTGGAAGGACGGCTCGTCGGGGTGCACCGGTGCCGGGTGTGATTTTGGGAGGATCAAGTCGAACAGCTCTGCTTGCAGCGGCTTGTGGAGGGACGCGCCGATGATGAGGGAGACTTTGAGCGGCGCATCGGTCGTTGGTGGGAGGGAGAGTGGGGGTTTGGCCATGTTCTGTAGAATGTGTTGAATATGAAAGGGACATGGTTCTCAACGAGGGACTTACGAGCTCGAATTTTGCCTTGCCGCCCGCAGTCACACGGACGGGTTGGATGCCCTCTTCGCCAGACTTTTCATCATAGAATCGGAGGAAGGTCTGGTGTGGCTGTACGCCCTTGCCCTCATCCTTGGTCACCACCTGGAAGGTCAATTTCAGGATCTCCTTGGCTCCCAACGTCACTGGGGTCACGATTTTATGGGCAAGAGAAAGGCTATAAGAATAAATTGAATGGATTGAAGATATCGCGACATCGCCACGCACGGTTCTGTTCGAATGTCCGAACCAATTGGGTCTGATACCGATAAACGAGGAGACTGTAGCGTGAGTTCGGACGCGGCAGCAGTGAGCGCGAGCAGCAGAACGGGTATGATAGAAAACATGGACGTGGTCAATACCTGAGGATTGGGTGACGTGTAAGTACGACGCGGTCACGCGAACCTCACTGTGTGACGGCAAATGACGCGAAACCAAATATATTGCTGGGTCTACACTAGACACTAACTACTGCTGCGGATTGTTGTTGAGCTTCGCAATCGGCGTCGGGAGGAACGCATTGGGACTGATCGCAGGCAGTGGCGGGCCTTGCTGGACTGTGAACGGCTTCCCGCGCTGGATCGTGCCGCTCCCGTACGACGGCTTGAGCCGGGGTGCTTTGAACGGATGCGCCTCGGTGTTGAACACGACTGATGCAAGACGTGCGACGTGTTAAACGATCGAACAGAGGGGAGAAAAATAACGCTTACAATCATCAAGACTGATGTGGTTCGGGTCGTCGAATGTCAGATAGCTAACACGCACGAAATTCAGCCACCCCGACATGAAGGGGGGGAAAAAGAGACGCACAGATATTTCAACACCTCGGCGAACCAGAAACTCTCGGTATCGTCGATCTTCGTCGTGCCCAGGTCATCAACATCGTCGATCCCCGCATACCCCGTCGGCGTGAACAAAACATTGTTGAAGCTGGCCACGGCGCTCGCAGCGCGGTCGAGGTACTTCTTGTCACCCGTCACCCGGTAGGCATAGAAATTCGACTCGAGGACTTCGGGGCGGAGGATATAGTCCGCGCCAGTGATGTAGAACCCGTTCTTCTGGTAGAACGCCAGTTGCTTGGCGTTGGGAGCCCTGCCGCCTGTAAAGTTTCCGTCGGGGGAGATGAACGCAAACGTTTCGGGGCCAATACCAGTGCTAAACATGTGGTTAGTCAGGCGTTTAGAATGGTAGATGGCAGGCTCTACGCTGTGCTCGCATAGGTATTCCAGCACGCGTCGACGAGCTGGAGTGCGATGTTCACGATGGTCTGGTTATTGAGAAGCCTTCCCCCTGCGATAAATCAGGACCGGAGGGGGTGAAACGAAGGAGCCGAAATGCTATACCAAAGAGCCAGTTACCGCCGTGGAAACAGGCCAGATGTGAGCCGATGTGTCGGATTGTCCTCGAACTATCGAAATCTGCGAGGTATACATGGTCGCCCACTGTCGAGGTCTAGCATCGTCATCATCAACAAACACAACGCCCAAGGTTGTCAGCGAACCCACTTTTAAAAGGTTCTTGATTGAAGAGTCGACCGCAGTTAACCAAGTGTCCGCGAAGAGATTATCGTTCGTGTTTGACAGCCGCGCGTGTTTAATGAGGTACTCGAAATAACTGTCAGAGCCGCCTCCCCACGTCTATACCGCGAGTCAACAAAACATTTCCAGGCCAAATGCACTCAAGGCTGCTTACGACGTATCCCCCGACAAACTCGCCTGTAGCTGGATCGATTCCCTGCGCGGCGAGGCCTGCAGCTTGGCGATAAGTGGCAATAATAGCCGAACAGAAGGGACAGACCTGGGAGTGGAGCAGCCTTCGACTCGGTTGTCAACACACGTAACCCGTTGGAATACAATCGGGGCTTTGACTCACAAGGTTGGCGATATGCGTGACAGACTTGAGAACCAAGTCCGCGTACGTCTGGTTCTTTGTATGCTTGGTCAAGGTCTCCCATTCCAGAGTTAGCTGAAAGGAGGGGGAGATCAGACGGGGTTACTATTTATCGAGTAAAGACCTGCCGTTCCGGCTTCTGCAATATTGGACTATACAGGATCGCAATTAATACAACCGTTGCGGAGTGAATACTGCATACACACTGTAGCAATTTCCGGTGAATTGGTGGAGAAGTCGAGGAACCCAAACGGAACGTCGTTGTCCTTCCCACCCAGTCAAATCAACGGTCAACCAAATGACAAAATTAAGGATTTACCCCAACCCATGCGAATGCCATTTTGTCAGCAACTTCCTTTGCCTTGGTGAGCAGGACGGGGAACTTCTGGTTCGTCAACTCGTATGCACTGAGAAGACCCCCCAGGAATCTGATAGTCGTCTCAAAAACACTACAAATACGGTTATGTCAGCGTATTTGAAACAAGAACTGCAGATAGGACTGACCTAACAGTGTCCGGAGTTTGGGACTCGCTGAAATCGATATGGCTGGAGAAATTCACGGCCTCGGCAAATAAGTCCTATTCTAGGACTTAAAATTTGGCGAGACGGTTGTCAGAGTGCGCTCACTTTTAAGCCCATTATATGCTGTACGACATTTACGATTAAACTGGTTCCTTTGCGAAGGTTGCAAGATCAACATACCATGGTGGACATTGCATCCACTATCGAGGCGCCTATCAATAAGTAACAGTGTCAAGGCCAACCCCGTCTGAATGCCATCTAGAGCTTACCCCAGCCGTTGCGACCATCGCTGAACGCTAAAGGGCATTGAGTATGAGATGTACTAGATAACATAGACCGGTGATACATTGGCTTAGAGGTGAAAGGTCATCATGACCGAACGCAAATTTTCTGTGATGTTGCAAATTTACACGTTCACACAGTGCTCAAAGGCAAACCAACTCACTTGTAGGCTGAGTAGCTCTTGGTAAATATATCTTGTACAGCATCGCGGTGCTTCCTGGCACCAGGCGGAAGCCTGATGTGCGGGTTTTGCACAGGTCCAGCAAGTGAAGGAAGGACTGAAGAAGAGATCACCAAAGCGAACACAAATTGGCGAAGAGTCATTACAACGCTAGTCGAGAGTGACGCTTAAGGGTGGACTCCAGCACCAGAAGCGGGTCAGGCGAGGTATAGTCAAAGTATCCCTTTCTCTTATACGTATTCAATGGGCACCTTATCTGCCGTCAGACAAATGGGTATATAATCATGCAGTGGTCTTCCATCGTTCGAAGAGTGTATATCTTCTGGAGTGGGAAATGAGCGCGCTATCTCCATCTCGCCGTACAGGTATCGAGGGGCCAGGTGTAGAACAGGATGGAACAAATGCCATCTCAAGCATAGCATATCGTTCTGAGTAGACTTCCACCTATATATGCGCTAGCAGTGAATCAAGATCTGGCGCTTGAGGTGCAGACGCCAAGCCGTGTCGACAGGGATAAGAAGTATCGACGGCGTGTTGTGAAAGTCTTCCCACCTTGAGCATCTTTGACTGGCGTACCGACTTCCCAGAATACCGCCGCCATGTGCAAAGGATATCTCGTGATAGTGGTCACGCCGGAGCACGCATGGCTTCACGATAGGAAGTGGAAGAGAATGGTAGAAAAGTTATGTATATCGTGAAGGACTACTAGAGCTGCAGGCAATCCGATTTCTTATTATTTATCGCTATTATTTCCCGAAGACGGCGCCTCATATTATACACGAGAAATTGTAAATTTACCTTTGCTATCGTACGAACGATCGGTACACGTTGATATGCTTCAGCTACCGTCTTTGACTACAATGGGTCTTTGACTTTCGGGGCACGTCCAATGATACCTTAGGCCTTATCACCCTACACAACACCGTGCGAGCGACTTGCTAGAAACAAACAAATACGGTCGCTCGCCCAACAGTCTTTTAGCGCTGGGCCACGCACAGCTTACATTCTACTACCCGTTGGCTCGTCATGGACTCTCATTTTCCAATGATCTCTTTCCCACTGAAGCAAACAGTGACCTCGAGATCTTTCTTCCAGAACATCAAGGTCGACATCCCTGACGGTTCTTCAGTCCAGCTGCTGTCCGAGGCCCTCCGTGACATCCAGCAGTGTCGCAATATCGCGACGATACAAACATCTGAGAAGGACGCCGTAGGTTTGTACCCATACATTATTCTCAGGACAGTGTTCTAATAATACCCTCAACCTAATGCAGCTCGCGATCGCATGCACAGGTATTTTGGCCAGCTGGAGAGCTTGCAGTATCGGACTGAGTGTGTGGAAGCAAAGTTCGCATGGAGGGATGCGTTCACGGGAGTCTTGCATATACAATCCGCGATCGCCTTCGAAAAAGCAAATGTGCTGTTCGCTATCGCCGCAAGGCACTCTGTCATGGCGGCATCTCAGGATCGTGCGGACGAGGATGGCCTAAATCGCGCATTCTATTATTTCCGGACATGCGCTGGCATTCTCGAGTACATCACAACGACCTTTCTGGATCCTCCGACCCAAGATCTGAGAGGGGACGTCACAAAGTGTCTGGCTGGTATCAGTCTCGCGCAAGCAACGGAGGTCTTTTTGGAACGATGCAGAGCCGCAGGGAAGAGTGATGCACTATTGTCGAAGATATCTGCCCAACTCGCGTCCATGTACACCGCGCTCTGTCCAGAGGTCACACACCTAGTCTCCGAAGCGATATTCGAGAAGTCATGGGGCAAAATTATCTCCGTACGTTTGATGTCTCGTTTCTCGGGATTTGGCAACCTTTTACCACTTTCCGTAGATCAAGGCTCACCTTTTCTTCTCCTTTGCTCAATGGCATGGTGCTCTCTCCGCCAAAGCGGCCATGAATACGTCCGAGGCAGCGTTCAGATATGACGCAGCCGAAAATGCAGCGCGGGAGGCGCTGGCCTGTGTAATCAACGATGTGGATCCCAAGTCAAACTCTGAAGTCGTCCTCGAAGACGCCAGCAAGTCGTGGTTTTATCAGTGCACGACGCTGACACGAGACCCAAATTTTGCCAATGCGCCTCCATGGCATGGTGGCCTCGCGCTCCAAAAGACTAACGTTGTCGGCCCAATCAGCATAACAGAAGTATTTTCCGCGCCTGATGTTGTTGCCGCCATTGGACAGAATCTTTTCAGTGACCTTCCACTTGTAGGTAGATGATAGTCTAGGCATCCGACGGGACGTTGGATTCGTGGGGGCACCAAGGAGTCGCAAGCTGGTGGTATGTTATGGAAACCGCGTTGAGTATCGTTTACTGGTGTATCGACTTCCATATTACTCTATTACTGGGAATCGTAAGAGGATGGTATTAATTGCTTGGATGGGCATCACGGCACCACTCAACACGCAAGAACGAATTCAATCAATGCCGGGACCATCCAAAGGCGAGCGGACCACTGGGGCGGATACCTCGACTGCTAAAACGGTTTCGCTTAGAAACGCCAGCGCTGTATGAGAATCACCAAGTCCAGAAACAACATCATGATCTCACGTAACTTCCTGCTTCGAAATCACCTCCTGCATTGAATCCATCATTCCCACCCTGCCACATCATGATGACCTCCCCTTCTCACTCCCCCTGATCGGCAAATCAGCCTTCGCTTATATAGTGTCTTGCTCAATGGACCCCCAGTAGTGGCTGCCAGTAGTCAACACACATCGTGAATTTATCTGTACTCTATGCAGTTGAATCCAGTGATCAGCAAACAAGTCTATTCATACTTGTACCCTCTAGCAAGACGATCAAGACACAATACCGAGGAAACTGTTCACCAACCCAGTTATAAGATCCGTTGCCACTGAACTGACAGCTGGAAGATCGCCTGTTGTGGTCTTGAACGGTTTGTCCTCAGATTTCCCCAGAGCACCAGTTCCATATGACGACAAGGGCGGAGGTGCTTTGAACGGATGTGCTTCCGTGTTGAAAACATCTGATGATATGTATTAGGCTCTGAAGAAACCCAATTGAGTGGGAGTTATACATACAATCGTCGAGGCTAATATGGCTAGGATCATCGAATGTCAGATATCTACGATAGATACCCAGTCAAATGCCCATTTTTTGTCTGCGAAAGGGTGGCTTACAAGTACTTCAAGACTTCTGCATACCAGAAGCTCTCTGTGTCGTCAATCTTAGGGGAATCGACGCTATCAACGTTGCTAATGCCAACATAACCACCGTCGTTGGGGAGCTGTAGGTATTTATTGAAACTTTCAATAGCACTTGCGGCACGGTCCAAGTATTTTGTGTCTCCCGTGATACGCCAGGCATAAAAGTTTGATTCGAGGACCTCTGGGCGCAAAAAATAGTAAGGGCTTGTGATGTAGAATCCGTGTTCATTATAGAATGCAGTTTGAGAGTCTGTAGGGTTGTTTCCGCCAGTAAAGTCGCCACCTTCAGACTTAAAGGCAAAGCCTTCCGGTCCGATCTTCGTTCTGGATGAAGGGGTCAACTAGTCACGTCAGCGTAAACAGAAATGAAGCTTACCCCGTACTAGCATACGTATTCCAGCAGGCATTGGTAAGTTTAAGCCCTTGGTCAACGATGGTTTGATTATTGACAAGCTTCCCGCCTACGATTTGTTAGGGTTTGACTTCATAATAGTAACGTAGAATTTAAGGGCATACCTAGCAACCAATTCCCTCCATGGAAGCATGCAAGGTGCGAGCTAACATGCCGGATCTTCCCTTCATTATCAAGATCGGCAAGGTAGGCGTGATTCCCGATAGTTGAAGTCTGCACAAACAAGGAATCAACGATACTGCCTAGTAAAATATAGCAAGTCCCAACCTTCATCAAAGTTTCAATAGAAGAATCCACCGCTGTTCGCCAAGTGTCCGCAAACAGGGGGTCTCTTGTGTTGTTGAGGCGTGCATACTTAATGAGATACTCGAAGTAGCTATCTGAACCTCCTCCCCATGTCTGTGATAAGGTACTCAACGGCTTTCGAGATGCGGCTAACTGGTATAAGCGGCTTACCACATAACGGCCAACTGACAATCCTGTTGTAGGGTCAATGCCTTGGGCAGGGAGTCCCGGGAGTGGTGTACCCTACAGTGCTCGTTAGGTTCAGATAAGCGAAAAAGAGGAAAGACATACAAGGTCAGCGATGTGTCTAAGAGCCTTCTCCGACAGTTGGCGGTATGTATCATTTCCCGTGTATTTACTCAGTGTAGCCCATTCCAACGTGAGCTACAGGTTAAGTCAGTATCAACCAGCAGCTGGTGGCGGAACTAGCCTCACTGTACCAGCTTCGGCGATATTGGACTACGTTGGCATTCGTTAAACATGACGAAACTGCAGGTAGAAAAAAATGACATACCACAGCTTTGGTCGGGGTATTGCTGCTAAAATCGATGTGACCATACGGGATATCGCTATTCTTGAGAAGGACAAAAGAAATTAATTCATATACCGGAGTTGGACAAACACTCAGGACGCACCTTTGTCCATGCAAAGGCCATTTTATCAGCGACTTGCTTTGCCTTCTCCAGGAGAATAGGGTATTGTGTTCCGCTCAGTTCATACGCGCTGAGCAGGCCACCCAGATACCGAATTGTAGTTTCAAAGACACTAATAGGGCTGGTCAGGCGTTGATTCTTGAAACAAAGAAATGATGCTTACCTGACTGTATCACTGGTTTTCGATTTGCTGAAGTCCACGTTAGAGGCAAATTTTACAGCTTCAGCGAATTGATCCTGTGGGGATCACCAAGGCTATAAACAAAGGCTCGAGGGAAGGCCATTGCGACTCACAGAAAGACCCATGATGTACTGTGTGGGCCATAAATACAGCGCCCTTCATCACATAATTAACTCGCTTACCATGGTAGACATAGAATCGATGATGGTAGCACCTTCCCTACGTGTTCAGCAGCAAGTAAATTTGGTCCTACACCACACGCACCCCATCCATTTCGCCCATCAGAGAATGCTGTGAAGATATAGCTTAGTTTATGCTCCTATATGCGCAATTCTATGGAGCGAAAGCGGCCTACTTTGCGCAATGGGTGAAACATTATCATGGCCTGAGGCGGATTTCCTGGCGGGCCGAATAAGAGAAGCTCAATCACAGCAGGCGCAACTCACTGGTAGGCCGCGTAGCTCTTTAAAAATATCTTCTTAACTAATTCACGATTGTCGTACGCATTGTCCGGCAAGGTAAGGCCAGGCATTTGAACGACATCGGCGGAAACAAAGAGAGAGGGTAAGGACAGTAGGGTAAAAATGAGCGACTTTGTTGGCAGCATGGCCTAGGGTTACGACAAGAGAGTGAGGGAAGGGAAGAAGAAAGTTACAACCATTTTTGTGGTCTAATCCATTTATATTCCAACTGAAGTGTCCCGAAGAATGTCAGCGAAAAGTGACGCTTGCTTGATGGAATGACGTACAATTATAATACAAGTTGATGGCGCTAACCTAGGGACATTAATGCATCAACCGTTTCCCAGCCTAATCGGGAAAGCAATGTTACATAGATCAGCCCCTTCTTATCTCTCCCAAAACAGGTTTGTCGCAGAAGAAGTCTTCATCGCGGATCTTTTCTAGATGGTGTCTGCACAGAAAGACTCGATCAGCTAGCAACGCTCGGGAAAAAATATTAAGACAGACTTGGCTTTTAAATGTGACCTCATCCCATTGAAGTTGAAAAGCTTTGGGCTGGTACTGGCTTTCGCTGGCTGGTCGGATCCCGTTGTCGTGGCCGGGACTGAAGTGCTGTCTAGGACTACTGTTGCATCGGTGGCGACCATCAACGCTGCGTCCGCCGCTGCCTCCACGATCGTGGTCTGGATTTCCTCTTCTATTCGCTCTTTTCTAAGACAGTGCCAGCATCCATAGTTCTTCAGATCTCGCGCTGCCTTCGCTTGGTTATCAAGGCCAAGTAATCTCTGAGTTAGCCCCAACGATATGTTGTAGCGCCCAGTGTACGAGGAGAGGTCATCAAGCAACACGGGCTTGAATTGCATGGTTTCGTGCCGATGAGAATGGCCTATCTGGGTAGAGGTATAAGGGTATGAAGAAACACGACGAGACGAGACGCGGAAACATACTACACTCCCGGTAGGTAGGACGATGTGAGGTTCGCATGTTGTGCAGAGGAGCATCACATGACGTTCGGAGCGGAGATCTAGCTTATGCTTCTCAGAGTCGATTTTCAACAATCTAGTGAGCTGCTCCAACACGGCTATAGCCTGAGTTCGAGAAGATCAGTAAGAGGACTAGTAAAAGGAGGTATGACAACCTTCTCATCTTTCACAAACTTATTTGCGTTCCACAGTCCTGTGACCTTCCTATTTGGCCTCTTCGTACCCTTTTGCACCACGCATTCATGTGCACATACGCCCTCGAAATCTAGACACTCGTCTTGTGCGTATTTGATGGCTACACTATCACAGCGTTTACACTTGAACCTTGCCGTCATTCGCTCCACAGGGTGCAAGATGTTTCGATTCGAGGACTTCCAATCCTTGACACCCAACAAGAGGCCAAGCTCTTCGCGCGCTTTTTTTGACCATGCCCCTAGTTCGTCTTTCAGGAGCTCCCGGATGAGTGAGTGTTTCTGGAGGGTTGTCGAGACGCTATCTTGCTGAGAAACGATACGCGTGCCCCGCAACAGGTGGACAACAGGTAGTTCTCGAAAGGTGGCCAAGGAAGGCAAGGGATGCTCAGTACCGGACGACCGTAACCGGTTATAGTGGACAGTGACACCAGCGTTGTGGGTTCGGAATGCAGCCTCTCGTTTCCCTCGCTCCCTCTTGGCCTCGAGAGCTAATAACTCTGAACTTACTGTCTCAATTAAAACCTTGCAGTCTATGCTGGATTTAGCATGCAATATAGAAACAACTAAATATAATTACCAGCATCAGTTAAGGGATCCATCAGTTTTGTCTTTTGTTTAGCAAGTAATCCAAGACTTGTATGCTCCGATACGTCCGATGCACTCCAGCCATTCTGCTGTGAAGTTATCTCGACCCTGATTAAAATAAACGCAATGAAGGATGGGTAGTTCGATTTATACGGACTTGGTTTGATTGCGCTTGCTGTTCTTCTGATACTCAAGATCATGGGCGATTCTCCATTTGTTCAGAGTAACGCAAAACTGCGGGAAAGTTAGGATGGTTTATAAATCCCTAAAAAAATTGCCACCTTCATCCATTTCGCATTTCGCTGGATCGCAGCCCCCTTAGACTTGTTCGCTGATTGAGATACTAGTCCAATAGCAAATGCGTGTACACTCACGTTTATATATTCCGGAGTTTCGACGTAATCAGCTAGCGCTGATGCCCAATCCGACAGTCGGCATGCTTGCCTTGGCCCCAACACTGACAAATATTTTAAGTAGCTATCCGCACCTCATTGTATAAAAGGATATGTACATGGATTTGTGCGACCACCTAAAAGAAATAATCATCAGTTGATATCGGGGGTGATGCAAGTACGAACCAAGGCAATCCGAAGATTCCGCAACAGGAATCCACTCCAAAACGGGGTGATCTGGTTGAGGGATGGGCTCAAGGATGCTCGAATGAGAAACTCTTTTTTGCTGAGTTGAACACTGTTTTATGTCAAGCACTATTCGGCATTGAAATGTTGGCATCTACCTTGTGACAGGCTCTTAGCCTGAGTGCAAAAGATATGTAGGATCTTGTGGTTTCTGCATGACATTTCTACACACGGAAACGTCATGATGAGCAATGCATGGGGTATTTTGCATCTCACCTCACATAACCCTAAATCACACAAGAAGGCTGCATATGTTGCCTCGCTAAATATCGCCGGAGGATCTGGAAGAGGAGGAGATGCTGCTTGTCGGATGTTGCGCCATATATAATGAGAGGTGGAACTAGTCATTGTCTGGCATAGATATTTGCTGCAGCGAGCAACGGCTAACGCGGTGCGAATTGAGCGCGTCTGCATCAGAATTTCTGCTAAAAGCTCGAGTGGAAGTGTTTGAAAGGTAGAATCTTGAACCCGCTGGGCCTCGGGTGCTGAGCCCTCTGATTCTAGGCGTATCTTCTTGTGCTTGTGGGAATCGGATGATGTGCTCAGGGGAGGAGGTGCTAAGCCATCTCCTCTGTCAGGAGGACGCGTTTCAGGATCGTCGTTTGACATTACAGTCCAAGCTCTGCAAAGATCGGCTGAAGCTGTGGTTTCTTAAGACAAGGAGATGCTGTTACGTAATGGTAGAGGGGTTTTGCACAGCTGATAAATAACTTTTTTTAACTCCCGACGGTGCTCAGCGCAGACTCATCCATTCTTGGCTGGACACCACCACAGGCCTGTACACCAAGAATCTTGGAGCCAAAGCCTGACGCCGCACACGACTAGGCCCAGCGAACGCTCTTCGACAGCGACGGCTGCGGCCCCAGGGCCACCAGAAATCACAAGGGTTCTCCTCGTCGGCAGGCTTGTAACAGCCAAGTTCAAAGTCGTCGAGACCCGAGGCTCAAGGCTCTATTGGAACAGTTGGCTGAGGCAACTGACACCGATGGCGACCAAGGAAGAACAGGAGAATCTACGTCTCCTCGTCCAACACGTTTCCCGCGCCTTTTATGAGCCTAAATTCACCATCATCATGGACCAGTTGGCAAGGCATCCGGTGTAAGTAGACCATGCTCGATGCTCAAGTGTCTATCATCCTCCACTGTGATCTCATTCGCCTTGTGGTTCACCACTTTCTTTCTTTTTTTCGTAAATATTAATCTTGTCTGCTGTGTGGCGTGCTACTTGTTGCTCACACTCGGAAAACAAACATCTATAGCCTCAAAGATGATGATCTGGCCGGGCGCATGGGGCTACAGCCGAAAGAGCTCAATAAGGTCATCGCGGTGTTGTCGAACGACTGCCTTGTCAAAGTGTGAGTCGTCTTTCAGGTGCAATGAACGATGCCATGATTAACATTCATGCCGCCTACCCTTTCATTCCACAACCAGCTATCGACAAAACGAACTCAAAGAAGGCGCCCAACGCTCTGTAGGGAAACAATACTACTACATTGACTATGAGCATTTTTGCAATGTTGTCAAGTGGCGGATCGCCAAGATGAGGCACATCATAGATTCCTCACTGCGGAACGTGCGTCACCTCTTTCATTTTCGCATGAATCTAATTCATTTTGTATCAGGAACTCAACAACAAAGGGTATATATGTCCACAATGCAAACAATCCTACTCGCCACTCGACGTTGACAAGCTCATTGACCATACCCTCGGTGCACTTATTTGTGAGATATGCCATGCAGAGGTGGTGGACAACGAGAACGCGGAGAGCGTTCAGGGCAGCAAGGATCGGATGCAACGGTTTAATCATCAGATGCGATTTATTAGGGAAGGATTGCAGAAAAGTGAGAAGATGGTATTGCCTGCGTGAGTCACTGCTTATTTTGTTGGGATATCATGCTAAAATCGAATATGAACGTATCAGATTTGATGTTGCAGCGTGGGTCAAAAACAATCCTTCTGAATCCGAAGCGAAGAGCCGCACGCAACAAGCTGGTGCAGGGCTTAAGGTTGCCGGCTCCAACCCGTCCAACAACAGCGCCAATGATGGAATAGGCATAATGCTTGTCATGGAAGACAAAGATGAGCGTACGCGGCAGCAGGAGAGAGATGCTGAGGCAGAGATGAAGCGTCAGCAGAATGCGCTGCCAGCATGGCATCTGAAGAGTACCATCACAGGGGATTTGACTGCGCTCGGCATCAGGGAGAACACCAGGAGGGCTGAGACTAATCGGCAGTCAGATCCCAACGGAGGGGCTGGGTCAAGCAATGATGATATTTTAAAGGGTCTGGGGGTTGTTGGTGGCGTTAGTGGTGGGCGGCATGAGCCAGTGATAAATGTCCTTGATGAAGATGTGAAGCCTAGTTTGGGTGGCAATAGCCAAGAAGTTGATTGTACGTCTTGCAGCTTTATCGCCTGAGCTCTATTCACTCTTGCACCTGCCTTCCACGAGATATAGATTACGACCAATACTATGCCTCCCTCGCTGCATCAGCAGCCAACTCGACAGTGGCCACGCCTGCTGGCCTCGGCCCCGCAGGCAGTTCCGACTTTGGCGACAACGACTTCAATCTTGGCATCAATGGAGATGACCAAGAAGATAAAAAGCCCAATATCGAGTATCTCGACTCTCTCAATGAATACCGCAAACGTTCCCGCTCGAGGGAGGACGAGGGGATAGGTATAGCAAGCAAGCTGAAATTTGCCAAGGTTGACACGCCTTCGCCGTACGGGACCAATGGCAATGGATATGGCCACGATAGCCATAACGGTGGGTTTTGCTATGAGAATAAAGTCCCGAAAACCAATGGGAATGGGATCGTCCATGTGGACGAGGCTATGTTTGGGGAGAATGGTCATGAACAGGAGAACGGGCAGGCACAAGGCACAGAGGCGGCGGATGACCCATTAGTATATGGTACGTTTCTCCCTTACATTCTTCACAAATGTGATCAAGGGGCGCTCCCATCCCCCTTACCCCATTTATTGTTTTTGTCCTTTTGCCGATTGGCTAACGCAATGATGATGAAAAGTAAATGGCACTCCCAAACCATACTCGCAAGTGACGGAGGAAGACCACGAGCTGATGACACCGGACGAATACACGGCGTTCTTCGAGGTTATGCAGTCGCAACCCATGTAGCAGTTGGAGCTAGATGACCACTGCTCTTCGCTCCCACTGCCTGCGTCTGCTTTTTTCGCAATATCGAAATTCGTCAACAGGATAGCTGAGAGGTGTGGGATGCGGCTCGTTCCTTTTGGGTAGTTTGGGTTTGGCTGAGAATAGAGGCTTGTCCTTCTCCAAGGACGAACCAGGAGAAAAGCTTCTCTTCGTGCCTTCTCCCTCCACTCCACCCAAACTAGGACACAACATATAGATTGTATATCACCCCTTGCATGTATGACGCAGTAATCTTAGCCCCCAATTAATATCCCAGCATTTACACACAAATGAGGTGCTTTCTAATAGCGACTGACTGAGAGATTAAGATGACACTCCCAGACATCTATGTTTCTATAACTTGCCCCTCGCCTCTTCAGCCCAGGTTAGATTCCCGTCCCTTTCCGCTTCTTTGACCATCTTCCGCAACAACTCTACCCATTCATGCGGCCCCCCTTCACCCACCCCACGGACCCAAGAATCCGCCTCTCCTTTCCGCACCAACTCATTCCAAAATTTCCTCAGAACATCCTTCTTCAAATAAAAATCCCTCTCCCAATCCCTCACACGCACCTTGCCCCACCGGCCGCCCTCATCACCCTCGCACTCCGCCTCCGCAAACTCAGAGAGCCGGTCGCGGTACTCGAACTGCTCCAGCGGTTGGAACCGGTGCCACGCCTTCGCGATGGCGCGTGGGTCGTCCGTGCCCAGCTCCGCACGCAGCTCCTCGTGCCGCGCGACGACGTCGACGGCCTCGCGCATCGTGTCCAGTGCCTCTGGGTATACGAATGCACGCACGATGGCGCGCGCTTGGGCTTCGACGAGCGGGAATGGGGCAACACGCACGAGGAGTCCTGGGAATGCGATGCTGGTCGGAGGGAATTTCGTCTGCAGCGGGAAGAGGTGCTTCGCCAGGGGGAAGACGATGTACGTCGTGTTGTATATTTGGGCGGGAAGTGGTGGTATACGTGGAGGAAGTCCTTGGCAGATGGTGTGCTCGGAGAGAAAGGGGAATGATACTTCATATCCCGTGGCGAGGATACAGTAGTCAATGTAGGATTCTATGGAGCCGTCTTGGAAAGTGACAGTGCCATTATCGCCAAACTCAGCTACACGACCGCGAATCTTGAGGTTGCCTGTGTCCGTGGATAGGGCGTTTGTGACGGAGTGAATGACTGTTTTTGCAGCAGACCGCATTTCTGCAGAGATATCCTGTCCGCTGGGACCTCCACCGACGATGAGCACGGTATTGCCATGATCAGAAGGGTGTCTGTACCATGCTGAATGGGATGCCTTGCCCTCATTCAGCCACTTGGAAAGCCCTGGAACCAAAGGGTACCGCGGTATGCTGTAATGCCCATTGCACACGATGACTAAATCGAATTCCTCTCCCTCAGCCGGGGGGGAAGTGCGCACATGCCATTTTGGATAAACATATTTGGCTGAGGTGACTGTCGTATTCAGCCGAATATTAGAGGCAAGATTAAAGTGCTTCGTATATGATTCTAGATATGATTGCACCACACTTGCATGGGGAAACACAGGAGTCGAGGGAGGGAATGAATAGCTCGTAAAAGCCATCACCGGATGTGGCAGGTTTGTAGTGAGAGAATCATAGAGCGGCGTCAGAGGAGGCGTAGTCGTCGGGGGCGCTGGATACCTGCCAACTGGCATTGGTTTGGTATGTGAGGTGAATCTGCTCTGGGCCCACGTACCATATACCGCCAACATTGTCCCGCGCTTCAAAGGCGACAACTTTCCAGGTGCCAGAGATGTATTGTGGCGTATCCATAACTACCTTGAGCGCGGCAAGACCAGCAGGACCTGCGCCGATTATGCAGATGGCCTTTTGGTCATGACTTTGACTCCTTGGTGATTCTCTAGGAATATCTGGGGTACCGTTATCACAAAGGTATTGGCATAATGATAGAGCACTCTACCTGGGAGATCCATATCACAGCTATGAGATTGTCAATATGGCAGTGTCCTCGACAGAATGAGAAGCCTGCATTGTCCGGTGTCCTGAAAGGTAAAGTCCGCATGGCTGAAAGAATTCGTCTTCATCTCAAC
>JASFDG010000085.1:13881-52926 GCA_036937095.1 Phaeolepiota aurea
CCAACAAATTATCGATTGCAAACGCGAACGTGACGTGAAATCCGCTGAGACCACCGGTCGTGCCACCGTCGCCGCCCAGACCTGTGTTTGCTAGTGCTTCGCCCCACCCGGGCTGATACGCGGGATCGTGACAGTCGTCAATGTCGTTGTGATAGCGCGATGTTTTCGGGGTTACATGGCGTCGGGTCATAGCTGAACGGTATGCCGCTAATTCACACCCTCAGCTCACTTAAACACTAGGAATCATCAGATATATCCTATTTCTTGTCCTTAAGACGTGCATTGCATGAGGTTGTATGAAACTGGGGTAGTAATTAAAATAAAATAAAAACGAAATACAATCCACCCTATATTCACTTGCCCGCCTGCAAACGTTCAGCGGCACCGCCAAACGAAATCCCAACCCCTGCGCTACCCACGCTATCAGTCCGGACCCTCGCCGCAGTACGCCTGCGACCCTCCGTAAACCCCAGGCTCATTGCTCGGGCCCCTCCTTGCCGACGCGCATGCCCATTTCCACCATTCACTGATACCCCCGTTACCGCTCCATTATGCGAGCCACTTCCCGCGTCCTCCGATGCCGGCTTTGGTATAGCGTTCACGTTTGCCGTTGCTGGCCCAGGCCCACCCAGTGCCCACCCAACCTCAATTCCGCACTTGATACTCCATAGCCACACGAGCACGAAGACCGGGGTGCTGATCAGCACATTCAGCACAGAAAACAGATCCGGGTATCTCTCCGGTGGAGATATGACCATCTCGAGAACGTGCAGAGTCAGCGCAGCAGCGTAGACAGCCTTACGGCCTACAAGTCAATCTTATTGAGGAGAACTAAGCATGCGCAGACTCACCATGGACAGCGCCTGTACAAATGTTTTTGGTGGTGATTTGAATGGGTTATACCCAATCAGTCGATTCCACAAAAGGAGGGTGGCGATATATTGAATAATCAGGCCATCCCGTTTTAATAACGGCCACATGCTAAAATAAAATACAGTCAGAAAAGCACGGCTTCTAAGGAAGGGCATCGAACACTCACCTAAAAACGGCGACATTGTTCACCAGCACACCCCATGAATATACCGCCGAATCGATGGAAGCCCCAGATAAAAGGAGAGTGATTGGCATGAGTGGTAACAGAATCGTCTTTTCATGCACCTGGAATGAAAACAAAAAGAACGACATCGAGGACGCAAGCAAAGCGTAAGGCAATAAGGGAAGGAACGGCGTAGGCTCCGACTTGTTTTCAACAGCAGCTGTATTGGGCGAAGAAGACCTGCGCCCCACATCAAGCATCACAGTAACGCTCGGCAAAAAACCAAGCGTTGTGAGCCCTGCGGACAATTTTACTAGTAGCCCTGGTGATGCCCAATGCTTCCACTTGATTACTACGTTGGACGCACACCAAAAGTTCGCAACCTTGTCCTCGAACAAGCCCCTTGCAAAGGGGAAAATACGTTTAATCGGCGTAAGAATGTCCCCGATAGGAGCAAATGGTGGAAGGAAGGGGAGAAAAAGGATCGCAAATGTCCCAAGTGTCACAAGGGCAAGTCGGGCAAAAAGGCGGCCACTTGGAAAGAAGTATTGATGAGAGCAACTCAGGGGACAGTCATAGGAACTCACCCTTGCAGTGGGCCCAGATACAAGCATTTAGCAAGTAGATACGAACCAATCGCGGGCACATAGTAGAGTGCCATTTGCTTAAAGCCAAGACTCAGTACGAAAAAAAATGCACCCCAGAGATCCTGTCCCGTTGCAAAGGAATTAAGAGCAAAAAAGGTAAATCCTCAAGTCAAAGTCAGTCAAGGAAGAAAGCAACACAATCCTATCAACATACCAAGCATCACTGAGTTATACTGGAAGTGCCCGAAATCGATCAGCAGTAGAGCTGGCTGAAGGAGCAAAGCCAACAGGGAGAGTTCCTAAAACAAACCTGTCAGGCGGCATCCAAAATCTCAATTGGTCCACAAACCTGTGTGCGTTTTGACCGACTTCCTTGCCAGGTACGTGCAAACATGACGAGTGCTGGCACATATACGAGAGCATCTGCGAACACCACAGAAAGGCGCATGAAAACCTTGCTGCCATCTGTCTCGATGCCCCTCGAGCGATCTAATGCAACCCATGACGGATTCATCCAGTGAGCACTATGATGGGATACCAGTTGGGTTAGAGAGTAGAGGGAACAGCAAAGTTCGTGCACATACAGTATGCCGAAGAACCACGATACATAAGCGGTCAATGGTGGATAGTCCAAGCCCCAATACTCCAGATCATACGTGTACCAACGCCGAGTGGGCAGATGAACAGTCAACTCCATCCAATGCCGTTGTGCCTCGTAGTCGCCATACATCGGTGGGGTATTTTCACCTTCAAATAGATGTTAAATCCGGAAGGCAGGACAATGCACCAACTATATACGCACCAGAGTACGATGCCAGACCGAGACACAGCTTAATAAGGGTTGCCGCGGCAATGATGACGGGCACGACCCACTGCTTCGCACCGCGCCGATGCATCCAGCGGATCCACCGCCTACCCATGGCCGGCTCCCCATCATGCTGCACCTCTGGATGGAAGCTGGCGGGTGAGGCCCGGGGTGGCGACCCTGGGACATGTGCTGAACGTGGGTGCTCCCGCTGGTGAAGGGTAGTGAGGCTGGGGGGTCGACCGAGCGTCCGCCTCTGCGCTGCGGAGTGGTGGCCATGGTTGGATCTGAAGTCGATCGATGTAACAGAGAGCGCTGGGGAGTCGGCACGGGAGGAAACCGGCGACAGCGGTGGTATGTGCAGCCAGTGCTGGCTGGCGCAGCTCTCAAGCAGATGGCGCCGCGGCGTGGGTGCTACTATTTCGATTTTGTTGTGAGGTCTATAGGCAAAATAAGCATTGAAAAGGGCTGTTCAATGGGATGAGTGACAACTTTGGAGAGTTTGTTATTGAAACAGGGCTTGGACTGGCGTATGTTTGCCGTGGGTTGAGGGAAGATGTGCGGTTGCGGGAAGGGCGTTTCCAAGGAGCTCCTGGTTGAAGAACAGACAATTCGTCCATCATGGATTAGTGCAAGCCTCTAGTACGTTGTTGATCACACTCGGCAACCAAAGCTAAATCCGGCTACTCACAACCTATTTATTATCTACTTGAAAGCTAAAGAACGCCCTTCAATCCACATCTTCCCCCTCAATCACTACCTCTCCATCTTCCGAGAATTTGACGTTCTTCTAAAAGGATGGATGAGCCTCGCCAGTCTATTTTCCCTGGGCGTGGTACTCACAGAATGCGTCGAGGATTTGCCAACGTACTTGGTATGATCTAAAGAGCGATAACTTGGTCTGCATGAAAGAATACATATCACGGTTAAAGCGCACATCCGTATGCTACCAATTCCCCAGATGGATCCGTGAATTCAACACGGGTATATGCAAGGGATTTACCTAGCCGACTTCGGGTCAGCATCCCGCGACAAAAGATGAATAAGATCCATACCAAGTCCAATTAGAGTCGCTTTAGCGTGAAACGTATCACCTACACGCCCCGCTGGTCGAACAAAGGAAGTCCCGATGTCAGTCGAAACTCCTGTCATGTAGTGGCCTTTTGTCGCGACAGCGAGCGATCCAAGGGTATCCGTCAGCGATAGGATGAGCCCGCCATGTACTGCGATGTTGGCGAAGTAGAGCAATTAGTTTGCGATGCGCTTATGTAGTGTTGTCCCATGTACCTGTCTGTCCTCGAGTCAGTAAGAATATAAACACCTGGTAAGACTGAGACGCACCCCAACTCTGTTTGCTGACGGGCAAACTGGTGTCAGAGGAATTGAACGGCCAGGTGGTGCTTTAGGGCTCACTATTGTATTGCTCGACTTTCAGCGAGGCTTCAACTAAGCCGGGAATTGCGCGATGAATGACGAGCTAGCATAACTCCAGGTCCGGCTCGCGAAGATTCCAGAGTTTACTGTCCGCTTACATTAGGAAAGCATTGTGCATCATGTCCTAAGTAGTTTAAGATTGGGCGTCAAGTGCCTATTTGATACCGAAGGGTTGTAACACACCTTTGTTTTTCACAAAGGATCGCCAGACCTAGCCCGAGCCCAGTGTCAGCATCCTGACGCAGAGAGCAAATAAAATGGGGATTGCCCTCTGAGTGAATCGCATACAAGCCGTCATCTCTCGGCGAGTCAGATGAAGCTGGATTAGAGTGTTCGCGCAACACTGGGAATTTTGGGTTCAGACTCAGTGAAGTCGATGAGGCGACCAATCACTGCTGTCAGATAAGTTGTCAAAGCGTAGTACGACTGCACTCTAGCTTCTCTCATAGTGGCTACTCTCTTATCAATCTCAAAGACAAGTTCCCTTCATAAACATAATGTATCTAGCCACAGTTGCATATTAATGAGGCGCGCCTTGCAGGTTGCCAAATGTACTTTGATTTTATAGGGAGAAAGCGACAGCGTCGCTGGTGGCCTGAACACATACTAGACATGCAGCTAGATGTATATGATCTACCAGTGTCCTCTCCAGCCTGAGGAAAGTTATTCATAATCATCCAAAGTCGAGCAGTGTCTCGCCAATGAAAGCGTCGTCGGCTGTTGCCAAGGCACCTTGAAACACCACGTGTACCCGACAGACGCGTTGGTTTCTTGGACGCGTCCTCGAAATTTTGGGGACGGATTTTCAGAGTCAATAAACATTGTGGATAGTTGGGATTATATACGCCACCCGCGCGGGTGACAAAGCTGTAAGCCGCGTTTGAAGCGACCGTGGTCTCATCGCCAAGAGGTCAGTCAGGGTGCACGGGGTCCTTGGATGAGCAGGTCAATCCTCCCAGATCCAATCCAAACATCCTTGTTCCAAATTTTATTCTCAACCACAAACTTAACTACTTCGTTTTCTTTCTAAATGTCCAGGAGTGCTTCACCACCGCCAGACAATAACGGTCTTTACAACGCTATCAATGACGATGAGCATACACCGGCTGCAACACCATCACCATCCCTTCTACAGCAACGTTCGACATCCTCCTCTTCTGCCGTTACACGCACAGTAGCCATTATCAAGACTCATGCATTGAACCATAGATTTAGTATCGAGCCCCGTATCCAAGGGGCCAGCTTTGAGGTCGGTCCGATCACTAGTTCAGGCACCTGGTACTTACATACATCGGACTCTAGATTGTTAAAGAGCGTCAAATGGAATTTGACACAGAGACCGATCCAGAGGCGCTCTACGAGCTTTTTGGTGATGATGCGGATTCCCTGGCCGAGTAAGCCTTGTCCAATTTTCTCATATCTCTATTCGCTTAAACCCCATGTTTAGGGGCCCTGTCTGGGTATACGTTCTTGCAAGGCGCCGTGCGGTTGAAGTATGGCATACACTTATGGGCAATGCAGATCCTGAAATAGCACGGGAAGAGGCACCCAACTCTTTACGGGCATTGTATGGCATCTCACTGCAACAGAACGCCATTATGGGCTCACCAGATGCACACACGGCCGAGATACAAATCGCATCACTCTTCGCATCTTCCCCGCCATTCCCCACCACTGATCTTCCAGATCAGTGTAGCCCTACACATTCATCTGTCCTCGATGCATTGCAGCGCGCATCGCTCGGGGAAGGCTATGCCGCATCCAGCGCCTCAACGACCAATGGTAGCAAGAACAGCACTTCAAACGGCAAACCCGTGTTTCGCGCCCGTCCTGTCCCTATTACTACCCTCAAACCCGATATTGTGCCCCGCATGTCTCGTGCTGCAGCTTTGCGGATAGGCCAGCCTGTTGAGAAAGTATCGACCGCCCCTCGTACACCGATCACGAAGGAACGCCTTGCTCAGACATTCGCGAACGTGCCAGGCCATAAACGTACATCGACAATTGCTGTAGCTTCAACTGCGGCACCCGTTATTGCGCCCAGAATGAGTCGTGCTGCGTCATTAAGGCTCGGGCAGCCCGTTGCACCTCCTCCGCTCCGGAAGCGAGCCTTAACAAACGAGGAGGTAAAGAAGTCTGCTGCTATAACATTTGAAGGTGTCCCTGGGCACAAAAGGCGACAATCTATTATGGTTGCTTCGACAGCAGCCCCGGTTATGGCCCCACGCCTCAACAAAAGCGCAGAGTTACGTGCCCAAAAAGAGACTGCACCACCTACATCGTTCATGTGTTAGTTCTTGCTTCCCCCCTTTTTTTCGATCATAGATTTAATTTCACATTTTAGTCCGACCCCCGACTACTCCGAAGCTGCCAGGTTTGGCACGAGCCAACTCACAGGAACAGCTAAGCCCTCCTCGTCTTGCTTCACGTCCCGCCTCCCAAGCTGCAATGCACGCACAACCACCGGCCGCCCAACCACCATTTCGCCCTCGCCCCTCCTCCGTAGCCGCAAATCGCCCGACCCCAGCTTCTAGGTACGCGGTGTCCAAATCCCAGGCAGACCAGCAACCCCACCCCAGTACATCACCCGTTGCAAAACCAAAGCCTCGGCCAAGCAGCTTAGCCGCGCCATCCATCGCCCCGCGGACAAATCGCAGTGCGGCCCTGCGTGCGGCAAAGCAGGAAGCGGAGAATCAGGCGGCTGCAGCTGCTGCTGCCCGTAAAAACATGCGAGCTATGAAGGCGCCTTCAAGCTTCAAGCCGATTACGACGTAAACACCTGGGGTGCATGTCTGTTGCAGGCTTAGCTTGGGCAAATGGTGGTGCTCTTGTGTTGATATCGTCTTTTTCTCTATTTAATGATGGGCGCCTGGTCGCGATCCATGCGCCAGACGCACTAGTTATGGCATACTTGCTTTTTTTCCCCCCCAGTTTTGTCTTTTCCTTTTTGGTTGGTGCACAGATTAACGCTCTTGGCAATTCATATATATTATCTTTATGCTCTCCATATCCACACACTGTATGTTTGTCCGCTGTCTTTTTCCACCCAACAATGCGTATCTGCCACATTTGAATAAAATTATTAAGTAATAGTGCATCATTCGATCTCGGTGACTCGATATGTCATGCATGGCGCTCTGGTATATGCGGCAATTCATAATGAATGCTTGACACGAAGTGCCGTGAGCCGAACGCAAATGCTTTCATCATTTAGGGTCGCTTTAAGCCTTTCCATAAATAACCCTCAGCAGTGCTACCGAGCATTTGCTTAAAGTAAGATTCCATTGGGTATACCGCATTGAAGCTACAATACCTATGAAATGCAATACTCTAAGCATATCGACAACGCCCCCCGCAAGCGGCGCACATTGGCGCAACAGGCTGGCGTGGTTTGGGCACGGGACGCGGTCGATACCCAGGCGTATGGTAGCCGCGCTGGGCGCTCGTACGTATGACCTGCCTGAGCATCTCCGAGAAATTCTCTTTTGTAAACGCCATACCGCGCTGGAAGCGCACCCGCCTGAAGAACTCGGGCCACGTGCTGACCTTGTATATCGCTTTCACCTCCGCCACCATGCGTTCGGGCAGACTCGAATCCGGAAAACCGTAGTTGTCGTCCAACCTGCTGATGCCTCCGGCATAAGATCCAATGAACAGGTTAAGAAAGGTGATTTGGAACATGATCAAGCGCAGGCTTGTCTTGGAGCGCATGAACGTTGTTGCGAGGCGATATTCGCTGACGCCCTTCTCCATTTTCTCGAGCTCTGGCGAATCCTTGAGCACCCAACGCACGTTGCGGGTAATGGCTTCCTCGAGGACCGGTCCATTCAGCATTGCCCACGACATAGCCTTGCCAGGCAGGGTAGAGGGAAGTGCAAGGACAAGCATCGCCTGGACGATGAGCTCGCCGAGATCTGGTACCTCTGTCTTCAGGCGGGCTGAAGGAACTGTGATGAAACGCCGAAGTCGCGCAGTGGCGTCTTGAAGAACGGCTGGGGTAGAACGCGAGAGACAGAGGAATAGGTGGAACAGATGGCAGTATGATATCACGGCCTTTTCTGAAGCGAAAAGTAGCGCCGAGCCCTCCCTCGTCTGATCTACACTACGAGCGGCCGTGGGGTCTAGAACATCATCGCAAGACTTCATCAACGAAACAACAATGTTGTTCATCATCTTGAAGATGACAAAAACTTCAGGATGTAGGCCGCGATCAATGACACCGTTGTGCTGACGATTCCGGTTGTAAGTTTTCCATCCACGATTTCCGCTATTTGCACGTTGTTGGTCCGCTGCCTGAAGAGCCGTATCGACTATCGCCAGGTATTGCCAGATCTTGACCCTGGCACGCTTGAAATGGGGACGGTTGAACGCAAGAGGGAGGAAGTGGTTAAAAGGCCGTTTCTCAACACTATTCCTCACGCCGTGTTGTTGGAAAGCCTCCTCGCTGAGCCAATCGAAATCCGACGACATGGTTCGAGAATTTGTGTCCAGGTTGATTCCGATACCAAGGATAGAATTCTTGAGTGGTGCCCGGAGGAAGAAGCAACGTAACTCGCGGAGCAGCAGAACATGATGTGACGTGACCAACTTGTGCATTCGAGGGTAGGCCTTTGAGAACGATAGGAGACTCTCTGACGTGAGTTTTTCTGCTATGTCCGTCAAAGTGTCATCGTTCAACATCCCAAGCAAGCACTGGGGAGGTGGCGTGAGCAAAGAACTGAGATGTGAGTTACCGGTGTCGGGGATGCGCACAGCAGTACGTTGGTCATGAGGAAGAGCCGCAGATCCATAAGGACATTTCTGACATTGCCATCGTGACAAATGTTGGTACGTCGAATCCCATCGAGGATTCTGATACTCAAACTTGTGCAATCTGCTGGCGCTCGGTTTTGTGCCTTTCACCTTTTGAGTGACGGATAAGCCGGCCGCGGTGGTAAATTGCCTGATTTTCCTTTCAGGGAGAGGATTAGAGTCCCAAAGACTTTGCAGAGCGGCAGTTGGCGCATGACCAGAACCGACTGTCTGAAGAAGTTTGCCAAACACGTCGGGACCTTCCATGATCTCAAACACCATGGCGTCGCCAATTTCAACAGAACCACCATACTCTTGCTCGACCTGGCATGATGATGAGAATATGAAATTGTAATAATCATAAGGACCTACCCTTGTACTCGAAAAGAAGGTCAGAAACTGGAGAAAGAGACCACGCAAAGTAAGTGCTGGGGTATAACTTGTATCGTAAGTCTGCGAGAGTCGCTACGCGTTCAAAATTATCAACTTACCCCCCAAGATAACCATTCTCCCGGTAGTAAGGCTGTCTCAACAGATCACAGCACACATAATCCCCAAAAAGATTTGGATGATCGATTCCGCCAACGCTCGAACGGATCTGTGGAGGAGAGGACGGCTATTATTTGTGCCATTAGTTAGATAGGTAGCTTCTGAAAAACCTGACTACACACCCATTCGGATGGCAGTACAACGTCAAAGTGTAGCGCGAGGTCTTTCCATGGACCGCTCGATGGCGTGAGCACGAGGCAGAAGCGCTGTAGGTCAGCCTCGTCAGTGAAGACGGCGACCCCAGGGTATGGATGCTCCTGTAGCTCGAGGAGGTCTTGGTGAAAACGCATAAGAAGGCTATGCAAATTTTTCGACATTCGCGTACTAGTAGAAGACAAGGAGTGACCAGCAAGCTTTCACTTGTGGATTCCTTGGTGAAAAAATTTGGGCTTTGAGAATGAACTATTTATATTCAGGTTGAAAAAGGTACCGTAGCTATGAAACATTGCCCGTCAAAATGATGCGAGGTGACTCCCAATGATGAACCTTCTCGGTTGCGAAAGAGCCCTTTCGGTTCGGGATTGAGAAACATGTCTTGCCGCTCTTGTCATGGGGCAGTGGTATGACTAGCTATAAGCAGATTGTCAAACGTATTCGAGATTGGCCAATATTTTAAAATGCAGGACCTGATAAGCACAAGTAACACTCCTTTCATGAACAGAAGTAGACCTTTCAAAAATTGCTACACACCATGCAGTTGTCGACCAGCATTGAAACCCGGCAAAAGAAAAAGACACCGTGGCTAAATTAGGTCACCTGCTCAATGTTGTCCATTCCGGCAAGAACCTAATAACCGCAAAACGCGACATCAGTGCACAAACCCACTGGAGGTACAATCCACCACCCCATCCGTTCCTTGGCATCAGTATTATTGGATGAGATACAGGGTGTTCGAGACGATTTCATGGGCAGTTTCTTTCAGCAACTTGTATATCATACATGGCTTCATTTATCAACTACTTAATGTCTTCAAGCAACAATCCGCCCATCAACAATCTCAGAGGCATCCAGGATGCGGATTGCCTCGTGAGCGGCTTTAATTCCACTTCCTATCATTGCGCCAAATGTAGGACCCATGCGGTTGGACCCATCATGTTCGGACAGTTCCATTCCTGTGCTAACTTCAATCACCGTTCTACAGCAATTTTACGGGGAAAGCTTACCAGTCAAAATAAGTCCTGGAACGACTTCACGAGTGCCGTTGACAATGGCAGGTTCTGCCCGGTTCATATCGAGCCCGCGCATATTTCCCAACTCCTTCAATAAGCCAGCGCTTACCAGCCTCTTTGCTGAGAAGGCCCCCATGGGGCCATCGTGACCGGTTGCAGAGATGATGACTGGTGCAGTAACGGTATTGGGGTCCATGCACGACTGCGTGTCGTGATTGAGAGCAACCAGAGTCCAATTGGTCACGACTCCGGCCACCCTCTGCCGTCCTTGGAAGTCCTCGTGGATAATTAAATCCTCGACTGCGGTTGCGTTCATTAAGACCACGTTTGGCATCGCAAGGACTTTGGACAACAATGTGGATGTGAACAGCGCTGCGTGTTTTACGACGACAAAATTCCCTTCGTCCTCATATGGTACGCCCAGCTCGCGCAGGAACCTATCTGCGGGCTTACGGATGACCTGCAGGGATATTATCAGGTCAGATATTCGATATCGATAGCAGTGGTCGCTACCATCGGCGTCATCAACTGGCCACCAAGCCAGGCACCGCCACCAGGCGCGACATTTGCTTCAAGGATTGTGACTTTCAGCTGCTCATAGCGTTTAGCATCCATCCCCTCTTTGCACACATGAATTTTCTCTGACCTCTGGACGAGTTTTAGCGAGATGATATGCACACGATAATCCGGCGCTTCCAGCCCCTACGATGACAACGTCAGAGATCACTCGGTCATACATGGTATTCATGTATCTGGATCATCATTCTGCTCAACCATCGCTCATGCGGAAATGAAGGATCGACAAACCGTTTGATCATTGCCCTTGAAACCTGTGCCTCTTGAATTGGCGCGAATCGGTAGCCACCATCGTAATCTTCTGCCACATCGGATTTTTGTGGCATGACAGAGGCGACTGGGTGCGAGTCTAAGGTCAGGGCGGGAGCCATTTCGTTATCTTGATGGGCCTTTGCTTTCTGCTGGCCTTATATAAACCTTGAGAAAGACTCTTATTTTTGGTATGCTTTTCAGGACCGGCCAGCGTGCCGCTAGCTCCAGGAATCGCTATAATTCACACGACCCGCCATCCGATCCTTTTACAGGCAAGCTTGGCTGATTCGAACAACGGCTCCACACTATGTTTTTCTCCTCGAACGTTCTACGGGGCCAAATCAAAGTCCGCTATCTCGTGCGGGTGGCGTTGTAAGCTGAGGTCCCCATGGTTCACCCGTTGGAATGAATTTGTACCACCCCTTGTTAGATCGTTCATGTGGGGACTTGGAGCCGTCATTTCACGAGTGTCTCGGCATGGATGCCTTGATATAAAAGGCCACGGCGGAATTTCCGATGGACCTCACTCGACAAATGAGCCTCCACTTGATATCGATTCTTTTTGCTGGGATGTCATAGGACGAATTTCTGCCCCTGCAAGCATCTGCCTCGATTTACTTTGCTCCGACTGACGGCCGCCGTTGAAAGTCATAATAAAAGAATTGAAGAGGAGCCAAGTCGAAAACCCTGACCTTGTTCGTCTCCACTCCAAAGCCCTTTTCGAAAGGAGACTGACTTTTTAATCTTGTGCACAGTTTTGCGGATGTTTGGCCTGTAGCGGCCCCTAAGCGCGCTCCTTTCTAAGGGAAGCTGGAGCTGAGGGATCGTTGGCACCCAAGGTTGATGGTGGTAATGATGTCGGGTTTATTCGCAATGAAGTCTGAACATCGGGCTCCTCAGGAGGGTTAACGCGGCCGCCGTTTGGACCATAAACGAGGGTTCGAGGATGACACGATGTTTAGGAGATGCTTAGCGGTGGTGGCGACATTGATATATGTACTTGATGCTTTGTCGAACAACACTTGTTGCATAAAAAGTTTGACAGATTCGGGCTAAACGAGCCATCCTCTGGCCTGGCGTTTACTCGGAGTTGCGCCTGCAGTGGGCATTAGTATTTGTCTGAGCGTTGGATGTTCAGCCGCAGGTAGTGTTCCTCCGAACCCTGCATAAAGTTCTCCTGAAATGATGATGAAACAGGTTGTATATATAAGTAGATGTCCCCAATCTGCGCGCACATGTGAATCAGTACTTCTTTGTCAACGTTGCACACTTTACTTGAAAATTGGCGACCGGCTAGTGGTCGGTCAGGTATCGGAGGAGTAATCATAAGACGACCACACAGGGATCAGCCAACTGTTCAGCTCAAGTATGTAATTATCCTTCTTGCTAATTATAAAAGACGTGAGATTACCAACTAATAATCGCTTTAACGTTCCTTTCCACTCTATAGGATGCCTTCGATAAATTTCATGACCGGAGGAGACCCTCTGTCGTTGGATCGCATTCGCTCTGTTCTGACAAGGCTGGAGGACACCATTATCTTCTCCCTGATAGAACGCGCTCAGTTTGCACACAACCCGCGCATGTATCAGCGTGGGGCATTCAAGGAATTGGCACACCTTGGGTTCCATGGCAGCTGGTTAGAGTGGTTTTTGAAGGAAACCGAGTCATTTCATGGTGAGCAATGGTTAGATGGTCCCATACAACCTCACATCAATACAAATTCCTTTAGCTAAGGCGCGCCGGTATACGAGGTGGGGTTCCTGAGTCATAAAGTCTCCTTTGATGCCAACTGACATGCACATTCCGCCTTGCAAGCCCCGACGAATACCCCTTCTCCTCAGACCTTCCAGAGCCGGTCCTACCCTCACTGTCCTTTCCAGAAATCCTCTTCCCTAACAAGATCAACGCAAACCCATCGATCCTATCCTTCTATACCCGGGCCATCGTCCCTCGCATCACCCGCCGTGCAACGCTATCTCTCGCAGCCGCGAAGAGGGCGAGCGGGATTATCGGGGACGACGAATTCGAGGACGATGGCAACTATGGCAGTGCCGCCACGATTGACGTCGAGGTGCTTCAATCCATCAGCAAGCGGGTTCACTATGGTGCGCAACCGTGACATGTTCCACTATCTGCATATTTACGGGGTGATGGAGCAGGCAAATTCGTGTCAGAGTCAAAGTTTATTTCGAAACCTTCCGACTTCATTCCACACATTCTGGATCCGAACAGGGATGCTCTGGAGGCATTGATCACGAAGCCCGAGGTGGAGCAGAAACTGCTCCTCAGGTTACAACTAAAAGCGGCGACATACGCCCAAGATTTCACTGCAGATGGGGAGCCCAATGGCTTTGGAATTGGGAATGGGAAATTGAATGGGTTTGGAAAAATTGATGTGGATGGTGTTGTGGATTTGTATGAAAGCTATATAATTCCTTTAACAAAGGAAGTGGAGGTCAGTCTCGATTAGTTTTATCATCACAGCATTTATTGAAACTCATTGCACAAGGTTGAATACCTTCTCCATCGATTGGATGGAATGTCTCAGGAAGAGATTGAAAGGTTGTCAAAGGTCGGAATCTAATTAACGATGTACGCTCAATTGTGCTTTTATCTTTGTAAAAAAATTTGCTATATAGAATCGTAACTGAATATGGATTGATAAAGCAAGGGCCTCCTACATAAGTAAGGTACAATATAATGATATACGTAGGTATCGCAGGGGCCAACCTGGCTCACCAGAGCAGGGGTTGTAGGGGTCGAAAGAAAGAGCGGTGTAGATAAGGTGGTATTCCATAGAAAATAAATCCTGAAGCAAAAGTAAAAACATGAAAGATTGAAAGGAAGGTTGAGGAAAGTTAGAAGGGTGTATCGACGTAAGTATCATATTCCTAGATCTACCAATTTTTTTCAGTATTGGAATAATGCTATCAGTGATCTTGCAAACCTTCCAAAAGACGTTGTCTGTCCTCGTCAGATATTTGCCGGGTTGCGCGCCGCGCGAGAAGCTTCTCAGTCCTATATTTTTCGTAAAGTACCTCCTTCGTACGAATCTTGAGAAGCTGTTGGGGTAGTATTAGATACGCCATCTGGTCGGAGGTTGAGGGCATTCACGCACTTTTAAATGAGTAGATAGGACAGCCGTCCTTAAAGCAGCAAAGTCACAGTGATTAGGATCAAGCACATCTACGGTGCCCCATCTAAACTTTCTGACAAAGATGCCCTTCAAGTCAGCAGGAGGTCCTTGTAGATACGCAAGATTTCGCGAGCTATGGATAGATGTGGGCTTGTGAGGTGTGCTCTCAGGCGCTTGCGTGCCATCGTCATCAACAGGTCGAGGCAGAGGTGTGACTGGAGGCGGTTCAACTGTTGATGGGCGAGCCCTTTTCTTCCCAACTTCAGGGGTGATCAAGGCAAAAGGCATCAGGGCACTGAGGTCGGTCTTGGCAATAAGATGGGCTGAGAATCGCACATTGGCGACGCTGTCTGCATCAGGCGAAAGCGGTCGTCGCGCGTCCTCCGCGGCGAGGGACAAATCGCGTCGAGAGCGAGAATGCGACAGATTACGCCCAGCATGTCGCGATGGACGCAATTTGATGACAGGGCGCGACTGCCTTTCGCTGGCCTCGTCTTCATCCTTGTCCGCTTCCTCTTCCTCTTCTCCACTCAAGTCCTCAATGATATCGTCATTCGAGAGATCGCCCACGTGCCCATTGCCGTTGCCATTGCCAGTTGGGGTGACAAACTTGGTCTTCCTTTTCGGCGTGGCGTTCGAAGGCTTCGCAGGTGGTCCAAACACGCCAAAATCGATGCCTGCGTTCAACAAGCCCGTGCGAACTACAAGAAGCTTAGAAAATTGCTTTTTTATGTAGCATGGCCGGGCACTCACTAGCATTTTTGACTGCGAGTAGCTTCTCGTCAGTCAACGAGTCGGCATGCGCAATCACAGGTAGGATGTTCGACCGCGCAGACAGACGTCGGATGACTCTGATTTCGGCGGGGGACATGGTGAGTGGGACAACCGCATCCTCGTCATCAGACTCATCCTCGGACGACGTGTCAGGGATGAGGTCTGGCGGTGCGCGATTCGACACTGTGGTCTCTGAGCGCGTTTTTGTGGGCAAGGATGACAATGTACGTCTGGCGTCCGCTGCCATAAGAGATGCCGGATCAATCATATAGATGCACCTAAGCGCGCGTTAATCGCCCTCAGCTTATAATTAAAAGGAGAATTAGGGACGTACAAATGGATATGTTGGTCTCCTTTGCTCTGACGGACAACTTTCGATTCCTAAAAACCATATTTAGCACAGGGGTTCATAACTAGATTCATGGTGAGTTGGGACCGTACCTCACTCATCGTGTCCGCATATTGGGCATCAACATACTTCAAAATCCCGTTCACCTGGCGTTCTAATTTCAGCTCGCGGCCTTCCTGAAAATCAAGCCCTGGTGTGTCGATCACGGAGAACAGCACCCTGTCGAAGCGAGATTCGCAAATCTCAATGCATGCTGTCTGGATAGCGGGCGTCGGCTTCGTAGAGCCCTTGAGGTAGTTCTCCATTGCCGTCTTCTGGTCAGCCGTCGCCGTGGGGGACATGTCCGCCGTTTCCAGGAGCAGGCGTAGGAGCGACGACTTGCCCGTGCCCTTCCCACCAACAACCTATTCACCACAACTCCGTTTACCACCCTCGCAAAACACATGCATATCAAAGACACTCACCATGAGGTTGAACGTGGGAGGGATGCGCGCTCGTCTTTGGCTGTACCTGCCAGCCGTAGGGACAGCCTTGCGATTTTCGAACGCCGAGGGGGCATTCGTCATATACAGCGACGATATGAGGCTGCCGTCCGTATTCGTGTCTGTGGAGTGCCGGAAGGGTTTGTGGAACGGTATGGTGGCGTGGTCATATCCCTGGAAAGACGTTTTGGCCGCACCTTGGTGTGCGACCTCTTCGGGCGGCGGCGTCTCGCGAATGGCAGCAATGTCCACAAGGTCTTCGGGCCATGGGATGCCCTGGCTGTTCAGCTGGGGAAGAGACGGCGACGTACGAATCCGAGCATCCTCGGGCTCTTTCTTTGGTTTGCGACGGAATGAAAACATCGCGAAATAGTTACGTGGGTAAGTTCAAAGAGGAGTGCTTTGGAGAAAAGGGAAACAAAGGTGGAGACAGGCCAAAGCCAAAAAAGAATGTGGATCTGGTTAACAGCAATTGGTGTGTCAGTGCAGCGACAAACTGCACACCAAAACGGAATAGGAAGAAGATCACAAGGGAAAAAGCAAGCGAAGTTTGAGGTATTCACGGCCAAGCCCATTTGGCAGTTGGTGATTTGCTCAGGGTCGTCTGATTTCTATTGGTAAACCATATGTGGGTAATTTGGAAATAAACCACACCAAATTTCACGAAGGTCAACATAATACAGTTACAATGCCATTGCCGTGCAGAATAATAGCTGATACTGCCAGCGGCCCCAAATAACCCTTGAGAAACAGCAACGGACAGGAAAGCATGGGCAAAAGTGGGGAGTAGTCTACAGTAGAAAAAAAAAAAAAGAGAGGAAAAAGGCAAGAATGGGCAACTTAGGGTATACCAGCAATCGCTGGGGAATGGTCCATCCTCATTTTCTTTGTAGCCCGGTTTACATCCGAGTACTCCAGGGACCTTTTCAAGTCATTGTCGTTTTCACCCTCAACATGCACATCAATATCTCTATGATCTGGTCCGTCATTCGTGGTCGACGGGGTGGGAACCATGCGGGAGGATGGCGGCGAGACCGAGTGTGGAGAGTCCGCTGGAGGTTTGGAGTTTGACGCGCGCCGGTGCTTTTTTTGTGACGGGTTATTTGACGCACTCGAGTCGTGGACATAGTTGCAAGGCAACTGTCTGCGTGCACAACTAGCACAAGAAGGGTGCCCACCGTCACACTTTGTCTTGCGTGCTTGCATCACATGTCAGAAATCACAAACTTGCAAACCGCCGAGGGCACATGAGGGGGTGCACTAACCTCTACAAAAGTTGCAAGCCACTACCTTCGGGCCTGAGCTCGAGGTTTGGCGCGCGTTCTTACCGGGCACGGTCGCCGCGCGTTTACGTTGGGCAGCCTGCTGGTCAGAGGCAGGTCTTATCAGTGGGAGTGTAGGCGCAGACATTGGAGCAGGTGTTGATGGTGAGGGATCGGGTAATGACAGTGTAGCAATATGGGGTAATTCATTGTCTGGGAAGAAAGTCCGCTGTTGTTGCTGTTGGTGTTCGCGTGACTGCTGCTGCTGCTGTTGTTGTTGGTGCTGTTGGTGCTGCTGTTGCTGTTCTGGGATTTGGAGGGTTCTAGAGCGTGAACTCGTGGCCATCGGCGGTTCTTCATGCCGTTCGTTCATAACTGACATAGGTGGAAGAGGGGCCGGATAACCTTCACGGCTCAATCTATCCACATTCGATCCTCTGCGGGACAAAGGCTGCGAGGGAAGCTCGGGGGACAACGAGGGTTCCTCTGGCTCGGCAGATCGTTCGTCGCCACTTTCGCTCTCACTCTCCTCGCCCTTGGCCCGCTGCCGAATGGTACCACGGCGTTTGTTTTGCGGCATGTAATCGCACGGGTTCGATCGTTTCATGCACTGACTGCATGCTGGACGGCCACCATCGCATTTAAGTTTTCTTGCTGAGAAACGGAAAAAGTAAGCCCGGATGCAGTACTATATAAGGAAAACACATACATCGGCAGAAATTGCATGCGACGGTAATCTTTTTGGTGCGCTGTTTGTTAGGCCCTAAATGCATAATGAGAAAGCGTTCATTGGACAAAGACTTTTCAAAGAAAGTCGGCAACTAACTGGGCGGCGCGGATTTGATGGAGCTGGTGACTGGAACAGGCTCCGGTAAGGGGCGTGTCACAGAGGTGGAGCGCACATTTCCTCCCAGCATATCACGCGGAACAGTGAGATTCGTGTGGCGGTGAGCCGGTGGATGTGGAGCGGTGTCAATAGCCAATATAGGACGGGATGAGTGAGGGATAGGTCCCATGTGTGATAGATGGGATATAGAATGGCGCGAACTCGGGCGCTGCTGGAGATTGAATTCAATGCGAAATTTGTCGAAGAGATATTCCTTGGTATATTTCTGAAGCGTCTAGAAAACAAAAGTGGGTGATCACTCTCGGTCCCGGAAAATGAATCACGACGCACCTCCATATGATGAAAAATAGCGTTCCGGAGAGATAAAAAGTCGCAGTGATTCTGATCCATCACATCCAGTGAGCCCCATCGATAACTGCGTAAGAACTTGCCTCGGGCGATTTTGGGGGATGAAAACGGGGAGGAGGAGGGCGCGTATTGTTGAACCAGTTCATGCCGTGAGAGTGATATTCTTGTAACTCCATCACTGTGGGAATACATATCTGGCGAAATGAGTGCGTATGGCAAACGCAAAGGGGGGAAATTGACAGGCGAGGTGGGAGGGGAGTTGTTATTGGATGCCGAGCCGTTCACATACCCGTTCGAAGCCTCCTTCTTGATATCATCCTGCGGGCGCACATAGTGTCCATCTGTATCAAAGATGCCAAATCCAATCCCAGCATCTGCGAGATCCCGACGAATTGCCACCTTAACTGCGGCCAAACGATCATTGGGTAAGATATCGGCTCGTGCAATGACAGGGAGCACATTTACTCTCCCAGAAAGGCGACGGATGGCGTTGATATCAGCAGAGGGAAGAGTGGCGCGGAAGAGGGCTGGGTTGTTTGTGACAGGAGGCTCTAAAATTACAGGTTCCTGTTCCGGCTGAGTAAAACTGCCCGTCCGAGGCCTGGGAACGAGAGGAGCTGGAGGGCCTGGGACAGATGGAGGAACTATTTGGTCAGGGTCCAAGAAATAGATGCACCTGGGAGAGATGAGAGCAATTCAAAGAAACCAGAGCAATAGAGCACGAACAGGTGAACATAGCGGTCGCCGTACTGAGCTCGCCATTCCTGAGAAAAGCAGCGTCAGCAAAAGCTGTGGGAGGAGGGATAAAGGGCGCTTACATCCTCAACACCCTCCGCAAATCGAGAATCAATGTGTCTTATGGTCTCGGAGAGCAGGCGCTCAGAGGCAGCGTCATCTTTAAAGTCCAAGGAGGGGGTGTCTATGAGCGTAAGGCCCAAGCGCTGCTTTGTGCCGTTCTCGGCGTCGAGGTTGATGTCGATTGATGTGGCTCTGATATGAGAAGTGTGACCGCTGGAGCCCTGTACGAACTTTGCAACGGATGCCAGCTGGTCCTTTGTGGCTTTTGGATGAATGTTACTGGTGTCTAGGAGGAGACGGAGAAAAGAAGTTTTGCCTGATCCGTGCGCCAGAATTCAAGAGAGACAAAGTAGACACGAGAGATAGGACTTGCCTCCGCGACAGCCTGCGACGAGCAAGGTGAACTCTGGCCTAGAGGTATCTATAAGATTCAGGGGGGAAAGTCGCGTTGTAAGGTAGGCACGATGGCAGGGCCTAAGGCCCCCAAGACAGAGAGCTTACCCGGGGCATCATATCGTTGTTCGCCGTGAGGTTGTGCGGACGGATAAGGAGGTTGTATAAGGGGCGCCTTGCGATCAGCGTCGTCGTGACGAGTCCGATGGTCTGAGGCGTTCATGGGAGGGGGGTCGTCAACGAACGGCGGAGGCCCAGAACGGGGAAAGCAGGATTGCCCGCACGCAGGCAAGCGCGGTGATTTCGAAAACTCTGATGCCAGAACCAAAGACTTGCTAATTCCCACCGAGCCAATCGGAACAAATCAAGGTTCAAATTATAATATAAACTTCATTTCCCTTTTTTCATTATATAGGATATCCTTGCGCCTCCCCAAAACAGAACTGTAACCCCGCTTTTCTTCTCCTATTTTATGGGAATTTCTTTTGCTGCCAGCTCACCATTTGCCAAAGAACCAACGCTGGAGAGTAGGGTGAGAATACCGTGGGAGCGGTAGGCATGCGCCCCGAATGCGCATGTAGAGTAACTAAGAAAAGAGTGGATGGCAACAACGTACATAAGGGGATCTGTCACCAGAATATGACTGTGGGGAAAACACCGCTTTTCCCGAACAGAATGGATCTCACCGCCAGCTACAGTAGCTCTGTTGGTCGTCATTCTGTTATCACCCGCAGTCATTTCTTCTTTTTCTTTTTCTCCTTCCTTGCAACATGTTTCGAGTTGGACCCTTGATTGCAAGGAAGCTTGAGGGCGCCACCACCGGCGTTGTGACACGTGACGGAAGGCAGCGGACATGCCCTCCCCCCGGGATCGTCACCCATGGTCAACAACAGCGTATCGGATCTTGTCGCCTGTATTTCAAGCCTCCCCCTCCGAGGTACATCCCCCCCCGCCCCGTCCAATTTCTTGAGACTCCGACAACAGATCCACAGATCTCCGGCAAACCGAAATCTACCCCAACCTTATCCAGATTGTATTATTAGTAATTATCTCCTACATATTATATATTATCATTAATTGACACACTCCAGTTTACCGTCAAGGACCCGTCCGTGTGTCGTTCAAAATCGAATCCGCTGGAAAAGGCTGTGATGAGAACGGTTGTGCAATGTCAGACGTCTGATACATAAAATTGAGCCCTATTCCAGACGTGCCAGCCCGGAGATCAGTAACCAAGGACCCTTGGTCATTATCGCTCGAGCCTGACGGTCGGTCGTCTGTGTTGTGACCGGATACCTTGCTCGATCTTTCTCTTGTCTTGGACCGGCTACCTTTGGGTGCTTTCCCTGGCCCTCGCCGTTTGACATTGGACTCGTACTCGCACACCAGGTTCCGCGCTGCGCACTTGTCACATGTCGGCTTATTGCCGTTGCAGCGTATCTTCCGTGCTGTCAAGTACCTGTTAGCCCTCACCAACTCTACATGTAAGCAGATTAGCATACCTCGGCAAAAGTGACATGCAACAACCGCCTTCTTCGGGTTTCTTATCGCTGTCCCACCGCCTTCTTCGTCTGTTCCTGCTGCTCGAGCCTTGTGTCGCTTCTTGGGTTGGGGTGTCTTGCCTTCTTTCCTGGCCGACGCCTTTGATACTGACGTGCTAGGCGTGCCTCGCCCAGAATCAGAGTCGGGGGGATAATAATCCACACTACTGCGACGAATAAAAGGCCCAACGCGGAGTGGGTCTATCGAGGTGGGTGAATAGGACGATCGGATGTTCCTGGAATCTGGGATATCCACTTGGGGGTACGGGAACCCAAGCGGCATATCTGGAAATAGCCGCGATGTCTGCGAGCTACTACTCGCGCCCCCAGACGCTAAGCACCCAAAAAGTATAAACCATGAATATCGACGGTTTAACCGAAATGAGAAACACAAACCGTACATGAAGGGAAAAAACCTGTATCCTGCATGAATCGCCCCCGATCGCTTTCGTGATGTACGAGTTCTCCGGTCGCGCCGTACGGGGCGTACATTGAGCTGGGGCTCGCTCGTCGTGGGTAGAGCGAGTCATGCTGCAGAGGCTCGAGCCGCCCAGGTTGTATATACTCCCTGCGTTCCCGATTGTGCACATGGTCGTGGCTTGGCAGCAGAATCGGAGTAGATGGGCCAGCCTCCCCATCGGTCCACAATTGGTCACGATGTATCATAGAAGATGGCACCGCGCTGGACGTACGCAATGGTGGGAGCCGCTGTGGTGAGTAGATGTCGTCGTAGCCGCCGTGCGACACAGGGGCCATCGCAAGCGGGTCCGGGGGCGACGACAGGGGGCGCATAGCGCGATCGGATAATGGGACTAGGCCTACATTGGTGGTTGGCCGGCCATAAACATCGAATGCGCTGGGGTCGTTGGGGAAATACGGGCGGGGGCTATGATGTGCAGAAAAAACGGGATCTTGTGCTATCGACGGAAGCAGAGGGGGCGAAGAACGGGAAGAACGGATGTAATGTACATCTTGGTGGCTAAAATCATGCTGTTCTTGCAAGATCGGACGTGGTTTATCGAGAGTTGTGCGTGTTGAGCTGTCGCGGTTCATGAGGTGAGGAATGAGGCTGCTTGGAAGAGGACTGGCTTCGCGCTCCTTATCCTTTCTTTCCATGATAAGATGGGAGGTGGGTGGTAGAAATGTAAAAAAAGATCATTTGGCAGCGACTGTGTGGAATAAAAATCAAGGCAACAGGGTGATCGACATGGCGGAGGGGGAAATGAATAGACCGAAGAAAAAAAAGAGGCGAGGCAAACCGCCCAACTACTTCCGCAAAGCCTGAGACGGCTCAACGATAATATCATCCCAGTTCGGCCGATCGTGTTTCACCTATGAAGGAAACATAAAATGAAAGACTATTCTGTCTTGTGTCGTCCGTCTGTCTTGTCGGGAATTTCATAATTTCTGTAAAACATGTCGAACAAAACTCCCGATTAAGCATTGACGAAATAAAAACGAAAACCTGCCGCCCGAGGTAGCGCAGCGCGCAAGGGGGTCTGTACCTTTGGAGAAAAAAAAACGCACCTTTTTCCTCGCATGCATCAGGTGCAGCGCGGCATCGCAATCAGCGAGCGTGGTCGGACCTGAACCTGAAATTTCACTCCATCTTGTCGGATCACTATCTTGAAAACCAACAAAATGGAGAGTTCCAAGAAAGCAAAAAAAAAACACCGGTACCTGCCCACGTTCCATTCCAAGCCAAGGCGAAGGCTCTAACAACCGGCGCAACGTGTATGGTTATGCCAACACTTGCCGCTGCTAAAACTGGTGTTGACAAAGTCAGCCATAGTGATTGGTGCCGGTGTTGCCGGAGCGGATCAAATTAAGACGCCGACGAATCCCGAGTTGATTTTCTTTTTTACCTTTTAGCTCGTTTTCAAGCGATCGAGTTTCCCAGCAGTCGCGTCGTCGCACGCTGACGCCGATGTTGTCCCCCAAAGCCCTCTTCAGGTCGTTCACCACAGCGGCGAGATGCCAGGATGCCCCCGTTCTCAATAGGTACTCGCGCATCGTCACCCAGCCGAAGGACCAGGGCGCGAGTCAGGTGAGACCCCTGTATGCTCACCCAGGGGTTCCACCAAACATACCCCCCCATAGGCTATGCTGTATGCCACAGATGGCATCACCACAGATGCTGATTTCAACAAACCGATGGTTGGAGTAGCAAGTGTTTGGTGTGTCTTCACCATCTCAGATATATCCCAGGTCTCATTCTTGAAATAGGTATGAAGGGAACCCGTGAGCCTCGGCCTTTTTCTTCTTTCGCCATCACCACTCTAAGCAAAATCTGTTAGATGCAACAAGCATCTCCTTGGTCTCGGCCAGGAAGTGAAGGCCTCGCTTTCAAAGTCAAACATCATAGGATACCAATTTGGCACCGTCGGTGTCAGCGATGGCATCAGCATGGGTACACGGGGCATGTCATACTCGCTCCAATCCCGGGATCTCATTGCAGACCAAGTCGAGACTGCGGCCGGGGGGCATCACCTCGACGGCATGGTTGTCATCCCGGGCTGCGACAAAAACATGCCTGGTGTTCTGATGGCCCGTCAGTTATCCTCACTTGTCGTGTTATCCCCACTCCCCTGACTCAATTACGCTTCTCTGACATAGTCGGGCGCCTGAACCGTCCTGGTCTCATGGTGTATGGTGGAACTATTCATGCCGGATCATGCGAGGGAGCCCCGCAATTAGATATCGTCTCTGCGTTCCAATCGTATGGCAAATATTTGCAAGATGGGAAAACACCAGACGCGGAGCGAGAACGCTATAACACCGTCCGACACGCTTGTCCAGGGCCAGGAGCATGTGGAGGTGTAAGTGTTTCTGGTGTTGCTGTGAAAAACAGAGCCTCATGCTCGGCAAAATCTAGATGTACACTGCGAATACGATGGCTAGTGCCGCAGAGGCCCTGGGCATGACTCTCCCTGGATCTTCATCTTTCCCGGCCGAATCTACGGAGAAGCATGATGAGTGCGCCTCAATTGGCCCCGTCATATACAATCTTTTGGAGAGGAATATCCTCCCCCGTGACATTATGACACGCTCCGCCTTTGAGAATGCTATGGTTCGTTTAAATGTCAATCTCATTTATGAAATTGGAACCTCATTCCAAATCAGGTCCTGACCATGATTCTCGGAGGGTCGACCAATGCTGTCCTCCACCTTATTGCGATGGCCCACTCTGTCGGTATCAAGTTGGATATTGACGATTTCCAGAACGTGTCAGATCGTACCCCCTTCCTCGCTGATATCAAGCCCAGTGGCAAATATGTCATGGAAGACATATACAAAATTGGCGGCATCCCAAGTAAGCAGGCATCTCATCCTTCTGTTGGAACATCGTGTAATCAGATCTGCGCTTAAGAAATCCTCCACTTCCTGCTGAAAAACAAGTTTATCGACGGCAGCAACATGACCGTCACAGGCCTGACCCTGGGTGAGAATCTGGAACGATGGGCCCATAAGCACGGCGAATTGGACGCTCGTCAGGATGTCATCCGACCACTCGACAATCCCATCAAAGCGACAGGACATATAAGGCATGTCTTTCATTTCTCACGGAACGTCACCCTCGCTGCGCTCATTCCACTGACGGTTCTTCCACACGATGCAGGATTCTTAAGGGTAACCTTGCGCCAGGCGGCGCTGTTGCTAAAATCACAGGGAAGGAAGGCCTCGGATTCACTGGTAAAGCGCGCGTCTTTGACACCGAGGACGCCTTTGTTAAGGCCGTCGAAAGTGGATCTATCACGAGGGGAGAGAAGACGGTCGTAATCTTGCGGTACCTAGGCCCGCAGGGCGGACCCGGTGAGTGCACCTTCCGTTGTGGCGTATCTCGATATATGTCTTCCTGGCCTCATCACGCAAGCGTCGGCCTTCTGATTGCGCCTTTTGGTTTCCTTTCCCATCACGCCCTGTGTTGATATGTACTAAACATTGTTCCTTCCATGTGTACAGGGATGCCAGAGATGCTCAAACCCACAAGTCTTATCATGGGCGCCGGGTTAGGCCTCGACGTCGCCTGTCTCACAGATGGGCGTTTCAGCGGCGGGTGCGTTACATTCCTTGCCTAGTCCCCGAATCCAGAAGTCGATATAGAACTGACGAGCTTCTATTCAAACACTTTTTTTTTTGGGCCCCTCCTTCTCCCCTCTCACGTCGCCCCACTCCGTCCCGTCTCCCCTTACGCCTCCACCTGGGTAACGGTATTGGCGCTATCAGCTCTCACGGTTTCTGTATTGGTCACGTTGTTCCAGAAGCACAAGTCGGCGGACCAATTGCGCTCGTCCAAGACGGTGATATCATCTCCGTTGACGCCATTACCAACACCATCGAGCTGGAGGTATCACCCGAAGAGCTCACTAAAAGGAGGTCTGCGTGGAAGGCACCCCCACTCAAAGTCACGCAGGGCACGTTGTACAAATACACGAAGGTTGTCAATGATGCCAGCCACGGCTGTGTCACGGACGCATAAAATAGACACGTTCGTCCGTCTGAATGATCTATCTAGACGCAAGAGGGAAGGAAGTTACGATCATCATATGGCATGGGTGTCGGGAACCAGCATCTAGATGGATGGGTGTGACACTGTATTTTTAGGACCCGTGTGGTCTGTCCTAATCATCTATTTCGAATGCTTTTCCATGACCCCGCACGGTTGATGTTGATGTTTATAGTTAAACACTATTGCCCCTTACCTCAAAATGAAACATCTAACGCTGCTGTCTAGAAGGACGGCTCATGCGGATCTCAGTCCTTATAAAGGCGAAAACTTCACATACTTTGTCTAGCTTTCTCGTGCCCCCCACGCCAGAAAGTCGTTTACAAGGCAGGCATGCAGTGTCATAAAAATAAGACAGATAAAAAAAATACATCTTTTTGCACGAACCCCACACCGCCGAGGATGCACCACATCTCTCGTGCCAACTAGACTCGAATGGTAATTCAGCCGCCGATCTGGCTGAGGATGAAGTTGGCGGCTTGGTTCTGATACCTATCAAGGTAGGTCAAGTGGACCTCGAGGGAAAGACCCGAATCGCAGAACTCATCACCGGCGTCGCAGAAGCTTTGGATGCGCGGCTGGAGAGTAGAGCTATACTGCTGGCTGGCGAGGCGGGGGAAGAGGCCTTGGTTCCTGGATGTTCCTTGATCGAATGGCTGGTTAGGCAAGTGGCGCGGGTCGCCCATTTGAATAATGGCGTTGACTGTGCGTGAGTTTGTCAGCTTTTGGTTGGTATTTTTTGGGCAGCACGATGAGAAATACCGCGGTTGGCAATGCTGGCTGCGACAGGGGCGGTGGTGGCACCAAGCGCTCCTCCGCCTCCTCCGGCAACGGCATCACCGATGACATGTGCTCCCTGTGGAGTTACATGAGGTGCGAAGCCATTATATAAGGTGATATATACCTGAGAGTAACCAACCAGAACGATCTTCTGATTGGGGCAGGCAGCCGCTTGGTTAGTCAAAAGTGTCTTGGTCGCCGCTGTACCCTGTGCCGAGCTGGAGGGGTAGTTGGTGAGTGTCGCAGGATAGTTAACAGCGACGGTAGAAACAGTCTGCCTGCTCTGCGTCTGAACCTGGGCCACCAAAGCGCCGATGATCCCAGCACCAGGCGGCTCTGTGGATGCCCGCGCAGCGATGATATGGACATCGGCGCAAGGGCTAACGGGCGCAGCCGTGGGCATTGGGACAGCCCCGACTGAGACAAGGGCTGCTGCGAGAGTGAATGTAGAGAAAATATTGGTCAACATCCTCGATTTTGAGATTTGAGCCTGGGTTGGTCGCGCACTCCGGAGTGCATTATATACTGTGCTAGTGCGTTTATGAATGGGTCGAGGTTATTGCAGGGTCTTCCGCATGTTCTTCCAGCCTATGGCGGAGTCGCGCCAGTAGCAATGGGCTACCAAGTATGTCCAGAAGTCTGCGTATTGCACGCGAGCTAGTATCAGGTGGTGCTTTCCTTTGCTATTTGCCCTCAATTGCCGGTATGTCGGCTGCAGAGCTTGAGTTGCTCGCACGAAAGTCAAGCAGGCTGATAGTGAATTCCGCTTCTGTTGGCTATATCCGCGTTGAGGTGCGGCTGCAGAGCCTTTAAAATAGCACGATGGGCGCTGGTAGAATAATCCGGCGTGTCGAAAGCCCGATCACTGTACTCCCTATGGAGAGTAGATGGGATTCACGATACAAAAATAACGCACGATGCTCCAGCTTGGCACAACAGTACCCGCGACTTTGAAGGATCTTTTGGTCGGAGAAATAGCATTCCAGTTTAGCACAATGGAACACATTGTAAGCCACCTAGGATCAAAGTTTTTGTTGGCCTGACGTCGATTCCGGGTATTGGCTGTCGCCGGCCTTGGTTTGCACTGATCGTCATCGTTACACGAGCCAGCTTTCAAGGGTTCCTATTTTCTTAGCAGCGTCATCGTAACAATATTTGCGAGGTTTGCACATTGGTGACCTGCCTTGAGAGTGGGTACCGTTCGTTCAATGGAAAGTAAGCAACCGTGCCTGGTATATTAGTGGTTACAACTGGACATGGATGAGTGGTAGGGTATGACCATCTATCTTAACTTCTCGTCTTCTTTACAATGCGTTTCTTTTCGGCCTTTGGCATCTTGTGTTTGCGCTTCTCCTTTGCTTCTGCCTTAGCGGTCTGTTTGCGTTCCTATAAACCTAGGTTAGACGGTGTCTTGTATTAATGGGCGAAAGAGAGGAAACGGCTAATGGGCCAGGCATTGTGGTCGGATTCAAAGAAACGCACCTTCTTCGCTTTCTTGTCCTCATGTCGATGTCCTCGAGGTCTGCGTTCAACAAATCCGCTCCTCTCTATGTCATCATCGTCATCATCGCTGTCTTCTTCGTCATCATCTTCGCCACTAGACCGATCCTCGGCGCCGTCTGCAGTTGGTTCATGCTTGGGAGGGTCACTATTGTCCTTGAAGTTGACCATGGCACCATCCTTCTCAACATACCGTCGTATATCTTTTCCTCTGGGCGTAGAAGCAAGCCCCAATAGGCCAATTGTATCCGCATAGATCAAATTTTGACCTTCTCCACGCCCCAATTTTGCGACATCTCTCTCTGGATCGAAGACTTCATTCAGGGTCCGAGGGATAAACGACCGCAAGAAAACTGCGTCTTCATGAGCGGCCCTTTCTGTTGTTGATTCTGCGGCTTTCGACTTTGGATCCTTCGTATTGCTGTCATCGTCATCGTCACCGTCGATCTCCACTTCCAACAAGTATTTCAACACCTCTTCATCACTCTCCTCATTTTCGTGATCGCTGAGCTTTTCTTTCGTGACGAACTCAAAGCATCGTCGAAGCCCTAAGCATTTAGCGCCAAGTCTCCCGAAGAAATCTTCTACATTTTTAATGTCGTTTCGCAAAAAGTCAAAGGCTGCAGGGTGATCATGCTCAACGCTTTGCGAGACATCGATGACCCAAAGATGCTCGTCATGGTAGAGAATGTTATATTCTGAGAGATCAGCGTGCACGAGCTTGCAGATGTGGAACATCCGGCGTACGACGCAGACCAGCTCAGAATATAGCATCGCAAGTTTGTCTGATGGTAGTTCGGCATCTTTTAGGAGAGGTGACGCCCTATGAAGGCGGGTTCGATAATTTGGTGTTATATGAGGAGATTCATGCTCACCAGCCTTCAGTATTCCCAATGAATGTCATGACGAGGACATTTTCACGGACTTCAAGGGGGTCAGGACATCGGATGCCTGCCCCTGTCAGTCGTTTGAGGTTTCGCATTTCCTTTTCGGCCCAGAGACGCACCATTTTTCGCGGGTTTCGACTGTAACCGCGACGGAAGCGATATTCTCCTGTAACATATCTGTCCCGGTCTTTGAAAACCAGGATAGATGTTTTGTATATTTTGAGTGCAAGATGGGCGCTGTCGGAGGTTAAAGCGTGGTAGACATTGGCCTATAAAACCATTAATCAAACTCATTATGTCGAAAATAAATACATACCTCTTTACCAGTACTCACGCATCCATTAATCTCGTGGATGAGGCCTCTCCCTATCATTTTAAATAGGATGAGTCTGGTCCTTGGGTCAAGGACCTGTTCATTCGTAGCGCGATCACTCTTGTCTTTCAGGTTTGCATGAGCACTAGGGCCTTTTCTATTCACACCAACACCCATTACATATGGGGCGTCAATTTTGGCGATCCGTGAGGTATATTTCGCGAGTGCAGCCAGTTGGTCTGTCGTTCGATCTTTTGCTTTCGGGTGGAGGAGAGTGGGCGTGGATGCAGTTCCAGCGTAAGATCTGGGATGATTGGCTGCTGGTAAAGTTGCGACGGAGTTCGAGTGATTAATAGATGATGAAGTGGTCTGTGCATTCCCTGTGCGGACCGCTACATGCTGTCTTAAACGGTTGAATTGCTTCGTGAAATCTATGCATCCGGTTTAGCAACGCGTTAAATAGGCAGCGCGCAGGAATGAACCTCTTTCCGCTATTTCCCAGTCTTCATCTTCTACTCTGTTGTCATCATATTCTTCATAGATCTCCTCATCTTCTTCAGGTGTGTCAGGCCATTCAAGGTCATCCTGCTCGTTATTGGGATCGTATGTGTCAATGTAGCTCTGGCCAGCACGGATTCCTTCAGGTGAGTGGGTATTGCTAGTAAATGCACCGTCTAATTGTCCAGCATCAACGTGAGTTAATGAAGATTCCATGTTGAGTCGCTTGCTGACACAATTCTAGGAATCTCGCAAAATTTAACACGCGCATCACGTGACCGGAGCGCAGGGCAAGCTTCAACACTGCATTTCACCTCGACTCCGAGCTTTAAAGTTTTCATGGCCTCGCTTCGGCGCCGCATACCATTGGGAAGCTCTGAATCGGATGTCGAGGAGGATGCTGAAATCCTTGATGATCAAGGTCAGTCTGCAATATCCTAACAATCGAGTGCAGGGTCTTAATATCCATGAAGAACAGGATGGACTTGTCCGGAGGCTTCGGGACGAGAACACTTTGATGAATAAACAATACGTCTACATACTTAGGGTGGTTCTTGGGCTGGCATCTACCCTGTGAGCATCTCCATGGCAGATGTATGTTTGTCGTCTAAAGTCTTTCAAGCCAGCTTTTTTATTTGGGCTCCAAGTCAAGAGAAAGCCCACTGGTGAACTTGTTTCCAATCAGGGCTTCCAACCCTTCCTTGAACATTCCTTTTCCAAGGGCCTTTACTGTGCTTTCCCTATTGCTTCATCTGAATCTGGCTGTCCTCTTTCATCCAAATGAGGTTCGGTTATACCTCCATTTAATCCATAACCCTCACCCTCTGTCTTACAAACTACTCTACCCATTGGCTGCAGTGGCTCCAACCCTGTCCCTTTTTCTTGGGATGCCTTGGCAGGTAACTGCATGGTGGTGTTTGACTGGCTCTATTGTGTTCATTGTTCAAACTGCCATGGAATCTATCGACCTTGGAAACCAAAGTGTTGCAGATTTGGAGACTTTGAAGTATGTTGTCCCAGGAGCTTAGGCATGCTTGGTCGTTTTATTGCTACTCCCCGAATTCGAGCATCTAACGACATCGCCCGATATCCCTATTCCATCTTGCGCCATCAGCATTCATGTTCAAGGCTAATTTAGATCTTAGCATGTTTAGTGGATGATTCCTACTGACAAGAATTGGGACCATGTCTTAGGATAGCAGATGGGATATATATTCTCCTAAAATGTATTCCCATATGTTAACTAAAAATTCATGGCCAGTGCAGACTGAGGTTCATTTAGAATAATTTAAGTTCCGAACTCCGCTTCCGTTGGGTCCTATTTCACATTTGTACGCATCTTCTCTCAAAGCATGTCTAGTTCTGAGCCTCAGGAAGCGTCTATCCTCGGGAAACGGGCTCGCCATACTGGTACAAATGCTGACGGCGTCAACCCTGCAAATGGGAGTGACGAGAATCATGCCATGGTCGAGGATGATGATTCGGACGACGACTTTGGTCCTATGCCCTTGCCGGCGGAAGTTGCGTCTGAAGTGGTCAAAAAAAAACGTAAAGGTAAGTTTGCATTGATTAAAGATGTTAGCGGGCCTGAACTAGTGTGGTATTAAAGTATTTGGTTGATTATCAGTGCTCCCCCATGAAAAGCTCTACCTCGAGCATCTTCCAACGACCAACCAATATTACAAAAGTTTTATGCATCGGGATGTGATCAATTTCGTTGTTGCAACCAAGTATGCTGTCGGCTATTAGCTCGATTGTATTCTCACTAATGCCAATATAGGACCGAATTTCTGATCACAACGTCAGTCGATGGGCACTTGAAGCTATGGAAGAAACAAGAATCGGGGATCGAGTTTGTGAAGCACTATAGGGCCCACCTCAACCCTGTTGTATCCGTTTCTGCGAGCGCAGACGGTCAGCTGTTTGCAACTGTCGCTGAGGACCAAATGGCAAAGGTTTTTGATGTGGTCAATTTCGGTGAGCAACATATTATCCTCCGTATTTATATGTATATCGAAACCGTACCTTTCAGACATGATCAACATCATAAAATTGGGCTATACCCCTCATGCATGCTGTTGGGTTCATAGGCGTGGCCAGGCACAAGGTCTCCTTGCTGTGTATGTCGCACACACGTCTAATTCTCTACGGCTGCTGATATTGACCGTTGGTTTTAGTTCAGATGCCTCCTCGGGTACGATACGGTTATACGACGGTAGAGGGGGCGATACACCCCTTGAGACCATTGAAAACCTGCACCGTTTCCCCGTACATGTGATGACCGTGAGCATACACCTGGCGTCATTGAGATGTATTTCGCTTACTGCCGACTTCTGCGAGTCAGTACAGCGATAGATATGACACTGTTATCTCAGCCGATGAAGGTGGTTTCATCGAGTATTGGCAACCGATCGAGCCTTTCCTACTGCCGAAGAATGTCGCAGGTCTTTGGTCTTATAAGACAACGACAGATCTCTACGAATTTAAGAAGGTATTTATTTACCGCTTTCTGTTTCTGTCACTCCTATTCATTTCTGGTAGGCGAAAGCTACTGCCACTTGCATTACATTGTCACCCGATTCGTCATCTTTCGTGACATTCTCCCTTCCTGATCGACAAATTCGTGTCTTCTCTTTCCTCTCTGGAAAGCTTATGCGAAAGTATGATGAGTCTCTAGAAGCTATCCAGGAGATGCAACAAGAGGGAACGGCTGTGTATAAGGTTGAGGACATGGAATTTGGGCGGCGGTTGGCGGTGGAGCGAGAACTGGAACTTCCAGGTCCAGACGGGAAGGTACCTGGTCGGTGGAGTAACGCTGTATGGGACGAGAGTGGCGCCTTTGTGCTGTATCCTTCATTACTTGGGATCAAAGGTTCGTGAATAGCATTTTTCTCATTGAAACACCAATTAACCTATCTGAAGTTGTCAACATTGTATCTAATCGTGTCGTCAAGCTATTAGGAAAGGATGAAGTGGTCAGGTTTCTAAATTTGAGCTTATACCAAGGTGCACCGGCGAAAAAAACGATAACAACGATGGTGATTCAACCCAAGTATAAGCTGGCTTCTTATTAACCAAAAGTTATAGACAATGGCAGCGTCAGCCAATCCTATACTTGCTGAGAAGGGTCAACGGGATCCAACTCTTTTCTGTACTGGGTTCAAGCGCCAGCGCTTTTATCTCTTCACACGCGCAGAGCCAGAGTACGCCTTCTGATCCGATTCTCCATATTTCATTCTTACGCAATGCTTCCCTCAGAGACAATAAATCCGACGACCGTGATGTATTTAATGAACGGCCAACGCGAGAGGAAACGTCGGTCGCAACTGCTACGGTTGGGAATGGAAGATCTGGTCCCTCACCAGTTGCCAATTCGGCCACAATCCATACTACTCTCGGGGATATGCACCTCCGGCTGTTCCCTGCTCAAGCCCCAAAAGCGGTCGAAAACTTTGTGGGCCATGCACGGTCGAGATACTTCGACAATATAATTTTCCACCGTGTCATTCCCAAGTTTATGATCCAAACGGGAGATCCGCTTGGTGATGGTACTGGTGGTACAAGCATATGGGGCAGGGAATTTGAAGATGAGTTTTCGGATGATTTGAAACACGATAGGTGCCTTGAAATGAGCTTCCTACAACGGCCGATAGAGATGCTGACCTTCTCATCTAGACCCTATACCGTCAGCATGGCCAATGCTGGTGCGGGGACAAACGGGTCTCAGTTTTTCATTACAACAACTGCGACTCCATGGCTGGACAAGAAGCACACTATCTTTGGGCGAGTCCTGTCGGGGTTGGAGGTGGTGCATGCGATCGAAAATGTGAAAACTAACAAAGTTGACAAGCCGTTTGAGGATATAAAAATTGTCAACGTGGACGTCGAATAGGACGTTGTGATCTCATAGCTTCAAAAAACGATAATCATACGTTTCGTATTTGTGTGCCGATACAATTTTACCTGTTGGGTTGCTTACATATACCCATTTGAAGGAACCCCTTACAAAACTACTCGATCCAAGGTTTCTGATGTATGCCGAATATCGATTCCTACATCTGGTAAATCGCGCAGGCGCTCTTCGTAGATTCTTCGAAGACGGGCGGTGACTTGATGCTGATCCAATTCTCCGGTGGGGACTGCCCGAAGTAGAGCTGGGCACGAGAATTTGAATAACCTGTGGTTTCCTACAGCGGTGTCGTTGGCCTTGAAGTGGATAACCCCCTCGTAGACGTCCAGTGGCACGCCGCCAAGAACAGCAAACTGGTCTGGTATCGCAGGTACATAGGCGACAAGATACTCAAGAAGAATGGCTGCAAGTGGAATGGTTATCCGTTGAGTCATACCACCCGGCAACGACATTGATAGCGGAAATGCCGGCACCGTGGTCTCCGGGGATGGGGCCAGTTGATGGAACAGCTGTTGTAGTGAGCATTTAAGATCATGCGGAGGTAAGTCGAGCTGTAATATGAAAGCTCGATCAGTTAATCAATCAAGACCATATGCACGAAGTGGAAAGCAAAAACGTACGATAGCAACAGAGTTATCATGGGTGAGAAGCACAAATGCCACAGGCGGTATGATGTAAGGTAGTGGCTGCTCCGAATGGTCCAAAACCGACGCGATGCGCGTAAGAAGTGGCGAGGTAGCTATGAAAAATGATTGTTCCGACTGGGGCTCATACAGATGGCAAACATGTTTGAAATGTGGGGAAACCTAGAGACCAGGATGAAGATAGGCGCAGGTTAAGATGTACTTTTAATTGTACCTTGCGGAGGGATTCAATAATGTTTGAGAACGTCCGCACTGCATCCCGAGGCGGAACGAGATCAAAAAGGTAACCTGTGCTGGAGAAAGGTAAGCCAATATTCCACTCTCATGGCCGTCACTGCCTCAGACCGTAGAGACAAAGCAATACAGGCCAGATCAGTCGCGAATAAAAATTGTTTTTGAGGCGACAGAAGTTTGCGAATCTCTGGTGAGGTTTTGAGGACGTTATAAGCGAGCTGGGTGATGTTATAAAATGAAGCCATTCAACCTAAATTTAAAATTTAATCCATCCAGAAAACATGTACTTAGCACATGTGACATTGAGCGCTTGGTGTGTCACTCATTTCCGTCTGGCCTTGCTCTCCCCCTTCACAACATTTGCCTGGTTCCACACATTCCGCAGTTGCCGTCGTCGACCCCGTCCCCTTCGCAAACGGTATTGGCCTTTGTATATACTGTCATGGCCAGCTCAAGCAGGTAACTCCGTCAGAAATTCAAGTGTCCTCATTTCCTTGACTTTTGGTCCCAGATCGAATGATCCAGAGCGCCGTATCAGAGTCACCCGTAAGCTGTCTTCAATTTGTCTTCGGACATACCCTGAACATAGTCTTCCTATTGTAAAACAGTTTTTGGTGCAACTGGCCTCGTTAAACGCGAACTGCTTGGTCTCCCAGACCCCTTCGCTGTCCTGACAGTAGATGGTGATCAAACAAGCACAACTGCTATCGCTAAGAGGTCGCTGAGTCCCCAATGGGGAGAGTCCTTTGAGGTGTAAGCGTGATTTTATATCTACACGCTCTCAACCTCAACCTTCTGGCGCCAATTAGCACTGTTCGACAATCATCCATGATCGCCATCCAAATCTTTGATCACAAGAAATTCAAGAAACGCGATCAAGGTCATTAGGTCTATTGAAATATCCATACCATTGTTAACCCAGTTATGGACTTGCTTAGGTTTCTTAGGCGTTATCAACATTCCTGCAACAGAGGCTCTAACACACGCAATGAATCACACAGGTAAAAATAACTTGTGGCTCTCAAATGTCCGCTGATAGGTCTTTCCCAGGCCTTCTCACCAGAGATTTAACGATGTCCAGCAACAACTTGCCAGTGTATGGCAAAATTCAATTCAATTTTGGGTTCGATGGAGCGCAAACAACTCCCCCGCAAGAGCAGTCCAATCACCAAGTTTTTAACCCAGATATTGCTGGTCCCAGTCAACTAAACCGCATAGAACAGGCAAGGCTCTCAAATCCTCGCCCCGACGATTTGTATGCGGGACCCAATTCGTCGTTGCAACATCCTGGGCCCAATCACGACGAACGGTATGCAAGACCTGGGCAAGCAGCCCTTAATCCTCCTGCACTCCGTTCTTCTGCGAGCCATATTGCACTCAATACGTCCCCCAGTATGCATCCTCGAATGGAGATGCCTCGGCCCCTGTCCACGGGCAGCCCGGCCATTCCTCCAGGACGTCTCGTTGATGATAATGCTGGAAACCCACTACCTCCAGGCTGGGAGCGTCGAATTGATCCACAGGGCCGAACATATTATGTCGACCACACCACACGTGCAACAACTTGGCAGCCTCCCCAACAAACCCCCGTACCGACAAGACCTATCGTACAACCCCCACCACATCCTGCGTCGCAGTCGATACCAACACCCTCCGCACCACAGGTGCCTTCGATAGTGCACAGACCCACTGTGTCAGCTGTCCCTCCAAGGCCGACTTCCAATGAATCTGGGCCTTACACGGATGTTCCACTTCCCCTTGGATGGGAGGAGCGACGCACGCCCGAAGGTAGACCTTATTTCGTTGATCACCACACACGAACGACAACATGGACCGATCCCCGGCGTAATATCCCCCAACAGCAATCAACCCCCGTTTCTGTACCTCGACCGGCGTCAACCAACTTGGGCCCCCTACCCTCTGGTTGGGAAATGCGGCTCACCTCGACGGGGAGGGTGTACTTCGTTGATCATAACACCCGCACCACATCATGGGACGATCCTAGGCTGCCAACAAATGTCGATGACAATGCACCTCAGTACAAGCGTGATTACAGGCGGAAGGTAGTGTACTTCAGGAGTCAACCTAAGATGCGAGTCCTACCAGGGAAATGTGAATTGAAGCTGCGTCGCACTCGAGTCTTGGAGGACAGCTACGCAGCTGTGATGGGTCATACAGGAGAAGAGTTGAAGAAACGGCTAATGGTCAACTTTGAGGGTGAAGATGGTTTAGATTATGGGGGAGTGTCAAGGTAAGCCGAATCAGAACCTTCGCCGCGCTTCCGTTATTGATTATGTTCGAAGAGAATGGTTCTTCCTATTATCTCATGAGATTTTCAATCCAAGTTATGGCCTCTTCGAGTACTCCACGCATGACAACTACACCCTCCAAATCAACCCAGCTTCTGGAATCAATCCCGATCATCTCAGCTATTTCAAGTTCATTGGAAGATGTCTGGGTCTTGCCATCTTCCACAGACGATTCCTGGATGCGTACTTTGTTCCGAGTTTCTATAAAATGATACTTGGAAAGCATATGTCATTGTTGGATCTTGAGGCTGTCGATGCAGACCTTCATCGATCCCTTGTTTGGATGCTGTGAGTATTATTAGGATTTTGCGTCGATATATTCACTCGACCGCATAATAGGGAGAACAACATCACCGATGTCCTGTATGAAACATTCACGAGAGCAGAGGAACGATTTGGAGAGTTAGTGACAATTGAATTGATGCCTGGCGGTGAAGACATCCCTGTGACCGAGGATAATAAGGAAGAATACGTTGAAGCAGTGGTCGCTTATCGAATATCAAAACGAGTCAAGGAACAATTCGACGCTTTCATGGAAGGGTTATTGGAGCTCATCCCACGCGACCTTGTCAATGTCTTTGACGAACGAGAGCTCGAACTCCTGATAGGTGGCATGTCTGAAATTGATATGTACGTGTGCCATTTGTAACCAGGGCCCCTTATCTCTTACTGATCCCCGTTATTTTCTGATCTTCAAGGGATGACTGGACCAAGTTCACCGATTATCGTGGTTATGAAAAGACAGATCAAGTCATCGAATGGTTCTGGCAATGCATTCGCTCATGGCCCGCCGAACGCAAGTCGCGGCTGCTACAGTTTACGACGGGGACATCACGTGTACCTGTAAATGGATTCAAAGACCTGCAAGGATCCGATGGCCCACGGCGGTTCACAATCGAAAAGTCGGGCGATCCACAAGGCCTGCCGAGGAGCCACACTTGTTTCAATCGCCTCGATCTCCCTCCTTATCAAGACTATGAGAGTTTGGAAACCAAATTGATTTTCGCTATCGAGTGAGTTGTTTCGTTAGCCCTTCTCTTTGGCGGACATGCCGTTGATCTATTTTGTCAGAGAAACCGAAGGATTTGGTCAAGAATGATCACGCTCATGACCCTGCCCAGCTTTCACCGACCCAATGTATGGTTGATTTTGTACTATTAGGATGCATTCCCCTCAGAACATTTTGTCTTGCGTTTGCTATAGTATGATACATTTTTGCATATCATTTTTAATCTTGTCATCAGGTTTTTCAACCCTCTTTACCGAGGACAGCGGGCCAGGTTCTAAAATTCCGGTCAGCTCGTACGAACAGTACAAAGATACCTATGACATTGTCCTTGACCTTCTCCGAGTAGTCTTATAACTCAATTCAGGCGGAACATTCAAAAGAAAAATATAGCATTCAAAGGGTATCCCAGGTTCAGATTACAATGAGATGAGCGGATAAACTAGTAAAAATTCCAAGTCCTAAGCCCTCTACGTATATCTGCGCCATACACTCTACTATGCATGGGTGCAGAATGCCCTCCAGACGATGTTTTCAATGAAGCAGCATCCTCAATCAGAAGAGATATTGACAGCCCCCAGACTGGCGTTCCATGCATCACCCACTGAGGAGGGCGAGGATTCGTCACGCCAGTTGTTGCCGGATGGGACAATGATCTGGGAGCCGAGATCGTGGCCAGAGAAGCCAAGATCGTTGTCGGTGAGCGACCCATCCCCGCTGAAGAGGTCTCCGAAACGCCCGGCAATACCGCGATCATAGCCAGGCTGGCGACCTGACTTGCGGCGCAGATCGCCATTGAAGCCCTCAAAGCTCGAGCTGAATTGCTGGAAGATGATCGTTTGCACCTCCACTTCACAGATTTGCTCGGTGATGATCCTAATTGAACGTCGCGGGTGAGCTACGGGAGAATGAAATTATGGTTGAACTCGACAAACCTCTTCGCTATCTCTTGGAGAATAAGAAGGCGTTGTTGGATGATGGAGACTGACTGGGTTCTGCAGACAATATGTTGCTCTTGCTGTATAATAGTCTGGCTTGAGATAACTCCGCTGAAGTTGTCGACGCCAAAGAAACTATCGAAGCCGTTCAACGAGGAAAATCCTCCCCAGTTATCAAAGGAGCGGGATTCAGAACGAGCAGCTACTGCGAGTATGTCAGTCACAAAACCTGGGCGAATACGGGCCTAGGACAGTTACTTACCAAGGCTTTCGGTGATAGGAATCGGTTTAGCCACCACGCCAGCGAGGAGTGCAGATGCAAGAAGGACAGTGGATGTAAGCTTGGCGAACATGCTGAAGAGAAGGCTTGAGGTAATGAAAAGGTAG
>JASFDG010000086.1:0-13206 GCA_036937095.1 Phaeolepiota aurea
AAAACACCAACATTAATGGATGTAGGCCAGTTTCGCTGATCACTAAACAAATACACATGACATTTCATTTACAAAGGTGCCTGGTTATTTGGCTCCAGCCCTCGCCCGACCAGTAAACAACAAATCGAGACCTCTCCACTGTGTTGCAGAACTGGGGAAATAGTTGACAAACACCCTCAAAAGTGGTGGATAGCCACCTCTCCCTGTGCAGGTGGACCACTTCTCCATCGACGGCTATTGGCAGCAGCTCGTTGACTCGGATGTCTTCTTCGTCCTGGCACCTTTATTCGCATCCAAAATCTGGATCGGTGCGATGATCTGACCAGGCTTTCAGTTTGAGCAGCAGCACATGTAGGAGAGGCATTACGGGAATGTTCCATCCGATAAAGAAAAGGAGACTAGGAGAGAAATAGTTGTCGCCACTCCAGAGTCTTTAGTAACTAGTTGACAGGTGAACCGTCGTGGGCCAGTAGCGGTATGGGATATTTGGGATCCAGTCAAGGGCAGATGGTATGAGGATGTCCACTTTGCATGAACGGGAGAACCCGATAGAGGGGAGCCTACACAACAGAACACGGTACGTAGCATTGGGGTCCTTTGATGGCAGAGTATGGAACCCAACGCTGGACGCAACAAGATGAGCCTTTGCTGCCTCCTGAGATAGAGATGTCAGGATAACGAGATCTACATCCTGCGTCAAGATACGAATGTGAGTTCGTGCTTTCTGGTAAGACTCTTTACTGATGTTGGGAGTCCTGTTCTTCATTCCATTCACACTGCATGCAGCACCACCCACCAGACAGCATTTGACATTCATCTCACAAACACTTTTACACCAGCTCGAGTGACAAACCATATCTCGTCGAGAGAGGGTTTAATGTGCACCATTGCCACCTTGCCACCACTGTGAAGCTGCCAGAACACAAATGTGCAGGAGGGCCACGATAGTATCTATCGCCCATGGGTCCTGTTATGCTTCTTTTCACACCATCACCACCTAGTTATTGTTGTGCACCTTCTATGCAAACAAGCTTGGTTGTGTCACGATTCACGATTTGACGATGTCGAGAAAACGGCCCACATCGTGATGATGTCTCCTTACAGGAACAACCACACATCAGTTATCGTGCATCTCAGTTTCCAGAGATTTATTTCCATTTCAATCCATTGACCTTTTTCTATAGCTCCCGATTTCAACCAACTTGAGCAACCACCGAAAAGCAGCTAAAAACCCGGAATCTAACTTTCCAACTCACTGAAGCACCGGCAGCATGTTTGGTCAAGCTTCCAACCTATGTTGATATGATCCTTACTGGCAAAATGCTGTGTTTAGTCAGGTCTCGAGCTGTTAGCAGGGTGTCATCACACAAAGACCATGTGAAAAAATGTTCTCACCAGTTTATTGTCCAGGTTGTGGCCATTTTTAGCCCAAATGATGGTGTAGGTCCTGCGCATGCCGCATGAGGAATATAAAGTTGATTAACATTGATTGCGTTGCCTATATCTATGTCACGTGGAGTGAGCTGAACACGTCACAGTAAATTCATCACTTTTACACTCGCCACTTTCTTAACTTTCCTTTAAACAGCTCTCATGGAACTATGGACGGAAATCCGCAAAATTCCACCAGTTACAAGATTCTTGACGGCCTCCTCGCTCGGAATCACAATTCCTGTACTCATGAAGATGGTTTCGCCATACAAGATTCTCTTTGTACCTGCTCTAGTGATGAATAACTTCGAGGCCAGTTGTTTTTCGGGTGTAATACAATTGTATCTAAACGTGGAACAGGTCTGGAGGCTATATACGAGTTTCTTCCTTGGGAGTGAGCTACACCTCACTAAGATCCACGTTGTTGGGTTGTTAATCGTTCTAATTAGGTGGAGGTATCAACTACATCTTTGAATTGGTCATGCTATAGTTGCGTTCGTTTATATGGTCGATTTTTTGGAGTTTGAATCTCATTACATGCCGCAGTCGCACCTCAAGCCAACTCGAATCCGGACCATACCTCCATCGCTCCGCAGACCTTACGTGGCAATTGCTCTTTGCTTGTGGCTCTATTATTGTAAGTCGCCTGTCGCTTGCCTTGCTTCCTCACTAAAAGCAAGTGTAAGGCCGTGACCTGGCCCTTACGAACATATATTTTCAATCGACCTCTGCTTGTCTGCCTTGCTTATTTGTCTTCAGCACTCGCTCCCCCAGGCTCTCAGACCTCTATCATGGGACTAGTCACTCTCCCTGTCAAATATTTCCCTTACATCATGATCGGAATGGACCTCCTTATGGCCGGACCCGCTGCTGCTGCGCAATCCGTCGCTGGTGCTGTTGTAGGCCATGCGTGGTGGTGGTCAGTTTGGGGTGCCGCCCTGGGTAGCCAAGGGCCGCTAGCTCGCGCTGGCCAGGCTCCAGAATGGCTTAGGAAGCTCATGGGCGAGGCGGCTCCCCCCCCTCCCCCTCCTACTGGTACGGGTGGAGCCGCTGCGGGCCTCGCAGCTGCAGGAATCCGCGTAATCCCCCCTCAGCGACAGGCGGCGGGTGGTGGGGGTGGTGGTGGTGGGGGTGGGCATAATTGGGGTGCTGGACAGAGACTTGGGATATGACCGCGGGGACTTGGTCTGCCTCTGTCTAAAAAACTCGGTAATGTACCTGTTGTAGCTGTACCATAGAGATATTTTCACGTCGACACCCTGCAAACTGTACCCCCTGATCCCTTTTTGTCATTACCAAGGCGGACAAATTTAGAACGCTTGTCCTTTCTGCTGTACTGATTGAATTGACATGTCGGATTTGCCACCCTTCGTTCCCTCTGATGGTTTCATCTACACCGATCAGCCCAATCCAGAGTGGACATTCGGCCAACGAGTGGATGCCACACCCGAAGGCAGGAAATGGCTTGAAGGTGAGAAGGAAGGCTGGAAAACCTTCCACACGTCCTCCACAAACACTAGGCAGGTGATCCAGCGATCTCTAAGAGCAAAAGATCTGATATGTGGGGTTCTTGCTGGTTCTTGTTAGGGAGGCCTACAGTTTGATGATTAGCGGTATCTGTCCTAGACCCGTGGCTTTTGTGTCGAGTATTTCGGAAGCTGGGGTCGAAAACTTGGCACCCTTCAGGTATGCTCAGTACTCCTGATCGAGGATAAGTCCTGATTGATTGGCTCTACTAGTTGGTTCAACCAGGTAATACACCCGCTCCCCTCAGCTCTCGCTTGCCGCTCCTCTGACACTCGTCAATCAGGTCTCGCCCAACCCTCCTACGATCGCCATCTCATGCACCAACCGAGCCTCGGGGCTCAACGACACCGCCCGCAACATCAAGGCGACCAAAGGTTTCACCGTCAACATCATCAGCGAGCCCTGGGTCGCCCAAGCCAATGGCTGTAGCGTCGATGCCCCGCCCGACGTGGGCGAATGGCCGCTGAGCGGGCTGACGCAGGAGCCGAGTGTAGGTATCGCGTGCATATTTACTCTTTGGGAGCAGTAAGCCTGATCATGATGTGGGTGGGGCGGCCCTTTTATAGGAACACGTCAGGCCTCCCTGGGTCAGAGAGAGCGCGTTCTCGATGGAATGCGAGGTATGCAGCTTGTTGCTCGCTTGCATACAAAAACATGTGTTTAACTGCACCAATTTCGGCCCATCAGCTGCTGCAGGCGATTGATATCGTGAATCCTGACACTGGGATCGCTGGCTCAACTCATATCTTGGGCACAGTCAAAGCAATACACGTTCGAAACGACGTCTACGATGCCGAGACAGGCAAAGTAGACCCAGGGAAGCTGAAGCCAATCGCCAGGATGGGAGGGAACTTGTACAGCAAGTTAGAGGAGGGCTACTCGATCCCGAGAACGCGGTGGGTAGATACCGAGGAGGAGATATTGGGGGTCATGAAAGCTTCAAGGTACTGAATTGTCAGCCTACTAAGTAGAGGAGTTTCAGGATATATTTCACCTCCAGGGGAATGTACGCTCCTTGTTCACAGTCTACTAGCCCTAGAATTGTCGCCAAATTTACTGATGATACATGCCAATGTTCCCTCGCCCATGACGACGCCAGTTCGAATTCCCCTACCAAGCTTTTCGACATATCCATCAAACGGAGCAACAATAACGCTCTCCATCTTCATCACACTAATAACAACCAGTGGCTCCCCCTTCTTCACCCTCCTCTCGATCTCACTCGCACCTTCTTGAGCAGCGTTCAACGCATGGTGTAGCTCAACGACCTTCCCAGCGAGCGGGAAGGCAATATGACCAGGATTATTCGGGTCTGCAAGCTCAAATGCAGATAATGGGGACACGGCAGCAGATGTTGATTGCGCAAGAGTGAACGCCACAGGCTCCGAAGAAAACGTGGTTTGTAACGTGCCAGATAACCTTTCAGGAAATCCGTTTTGCGCGATAGAAGTGAGCATGAGCGAGTGTTTGGATGGCTTCACCCCAACACCTGCGGTACTGGGAGATTTTATCAGATGGAAAACCACTCCTGGCTGGAGCAACACAGTTCCGCCGCCTATTGATGCGGGTAATGCAACTTTGTCCTGTTTGAAACCAGTCCTTCTCACCAAGCCTTCTACCACACGTGATTCCAAAGCCTGCTTTCCGGCAGCCAAGATGGCTATAGCGTTCCTTTCAAGCCATAATGTGTCAATTGCCCCAGATTCCCAATCAGGGTGGTCAATAACTCCAGCCAATATGCAAGCATTTGTCTTGACTTCTCCATTGAGGCTAAATTCTTGAAGAGCGAGCCTCGCTTTCTGGGACATTTCTGTAAAAGATCCTCCACGAACAATGATTTTAGCGAGTAAAGAGTCAAAGTCCGTCCCAACAGTCCATTCACTGATTCGCGAGTTGGGTCGAGAAGCCAACCAAGTGTCAATCCTCACCCCGCGCCCTGTCGGCCAGACTAGGTCTGAGTTATGTATAGTCCCTGGGGATAACTGGAAACTCCGTTCTGGGTCTTCGGCGGTGAGCCGAAGCTGAACTGCGTGAGATCTGGGCAAGGGTGGTGGGGAATCCAAAGAGAGAGATGTCAATGTGGCCTCTGGTAGGAACAACGATAGCTGCGCTCTGACAAGATCAATATCCACCACGTCCTCTAAAGGATATGCATAAGTGTCAGAGTCTCGATTGTAACAGAGCAGTAGAACCAACCAGTGATAGTGTGTTCAACTTGCACTCGGGGGTTGATTTCTAAGAATACCCATTCGTGGCTTTGTGTATTGACGAGGTATTCGTATGTGCCTAGGCCCTTGTACCTCTAATGTGAGGCAATTTTGAGTGATGCGTCCAAGAGCGGTTGTACAATCTTTCTAGGCAGCCTCGATGGAGCAATCTAAGGCAGTACAAATGAAGATGAGTCTGGATAAGCCGTAGGCATCACCTACCTCGACGACTTTCTGGAACCTAGATGTCTATGAGTACATAAAATCTGACTTCCATTATTTCACCTGACTTACCTGCGCTGTACACTGCACTCTCGCTCCCAAAAGTGATTCACGGCGCCACTTCCATCTCCAATAATTTGGACTTCAATATGTTTCCAGCCTGACCCAGTCAAAGCCTTCTCAACGAAAACCTGCCGAGATGGACTCTCCCCTAGACATCTGAACCAAGGTTTAAAACAACTGTCGGCTGCGAAGCTCTCCTGACATACCGCTTGAAGGCTTCATCAATGTCCACAGACTCATTCACCACTCGTATCCCTCGGCCTCCACCACCATCTAGCGCCTTGATCATGATAGGAAACCCTAAACTCCTAGTAATGTCGTGTACATCGTCACTCGAATGGACTCGGGCGCCAGGAGCAATGTTAACGCCCAGAGACGTTGCAAGGTTTCGGGATAGCATCTTGTCTGAAGCGATACGGAGGGTATCTGGAGAAGGACCTATGTATGTAATTGAAGATCCTAACGCCAATGGCAGGCTGGGGTTTTCGCTCAGAAAGCCATACCCTGGGTGTAAGTGGGTGCACCCAGCCCTAGAATACGCTGGTTACTATAATGCAACTTATATGCGAATTTGCTTACCGTATTGCGATCTTCACGACAATATCAACGTCGAGAAACTCGGACACGCTGCTTAACTTTACGGCCTGACTTGCAAATGCTGCATGACTAGTATCACTTTCCGTGTAGATTGCCACTGTCTCCCATCCGAGTTCGTTGGCTGAGCGCAGGATGCGTATTGCGACTATAATAAGGACCGAGGATCAGCGTAGTTCCCCACAGTGCTACCATGAACCCAACGTTTAAAAGAAGCTTACTTTCACCTCTATTCGCAACTAATACCTTGGGCATACTCGTTCCACAGGCTGAAGTAACCAGATGAATTATCTGGCTCCGACAATATCTGTTTACTCCCTGAGCACTGTAGGGTTGGCTGAGGGTCTCAAGAGTGAGGACCTAGAAACTGATGCAAGACTGCAACCGGTAACTCATGGTGCCGACTTGTCATCCTTTCGGATTCAGGGAATTTGTTAGTGTCCAACAAACGACCCCACTTCAAATTAGGTCGCAATGCCTTCGGATTCACCAGACGGCGGGAAGAGTAGCAAAATCGCAGACGATGATGGTTTAAGTTGGGAGGTGAGCATTTTCCAAGTTTGGATATCGAGCTCAAAAAAGCTGATCAGTAACCCTTGTCAGCACCCTCTCTCTATCCTTCGAACTCAACAGCAGTTGGTACGCAATCCCAACCCCAAGGACCCAGGATACATAAGACAGAAACAAAACAACAAGCTCTGGGTGCGAGAACGGTTAACAGCCTTGTTGGACAAAGACTCTTTCGAGGAAGTTGGTTCCATCACAGGGCAACCAATTGTCGACGAGCAGACGGGAGAGTTGATCTCTTTCACCCCTGCGTGAGTTCAACCCGCTTCCTTGACTTGCGCATTATCCTCTAACACGTCTGACCAGAAATGCTGTCACTGGCTGGGGTAAAATTAGTGCCCGCAAGGTGTTCATCACAGCCGACGACTTTAGCGTCAGAGGTGGTCATGCAGATGGTGGGTTTCAAGGCAAGGCCCCCTATGGCGAGGTATGATCCTCCTTTCTGGGTATGATGAACAATTAACTTGCCATCTAGAATCTAGCGAAACGGGGAAGAGTCCCTTTGGTACGATGACCGCGCTCGGTCACAATACCTCAAAGCTTAGGATGATTAGATTCGTCTTCTGGACGGCTCGAGTGGCGGCGGGAGTGTAGCGACGTGTAATTACCCTATTCTCTTCGCCTGAACCGGTCTAACGTCGAGGGCAGATCTTTCGTTGGGTGCAACCTATGTCCCAGGCTTGTCTGGGCTGGGCAGAAGCATGGATGCATTAACTATCGTCCCAGTCGCATCAGCCTTACTTGGTCCAGTCGTGGGGCTTGCTGCAGCCAAGGCTGCTCTAGGCCACTTCAGGTATCGGTCCCACCTCGTACCTCATCGATGAAACTAAGCCCTCATCCCAAAGTGTGATGGTCAAAGGCTTGAGCCAAGTATGTATCTGGGATTCCCTTCAGTCAATTTTGCTTATGCTCATGTCAGGTTTTCGCGGCCGGACCCCCAGTCGTCAAACAAGCCACGTTCGAGGACCTATCCAAAGAGGCCCTCGGGGGATGGGAAATACATGCCATGAACGGAACTGTCGATAATGTCGCTGCATCTGAGCTTGATGCGTTCCATCAAATCAGAGTCTTCTTGTCATACCTTCCCTCCTCCATATTCTCCCTTCCACCAGTTTTTCTATCCATGGACAAGGTAGATCGAAAAGAGGCTGAGCTTTTGAGTATCATTCCAAGGCGCCGAACTCGTCCATATGACATCCGAAGACTCATCAATCTAATTGTCGACATCGTCTATTCGCCGAATAAGGAATCAAGCTTTTTTGAAATTGGCGCAACCTGGGGAAGTTGTATCGTCACGGGCTTTGCAAGGCTTGATGGGAAACCTGTGGGCATCTTGTCAAGTGACTGTAAAGTCAATGGAGGTAGGCTGAACCACCACGGGGTGTTCCATCATTAACCTCCCATTAGGTGCGATCGACGCCTTGGGTAGCCAGAAGACCGCACGATTTGTGATCACTTCGGGTATGCTCAAAATCTCTCGAGCCGGCTAAAAGGCTGACAAACCGCCAGACTTCCCATATTCAACCTCGTCGATCAACCAGGGTTCGCCATTGGTAAGGGATGTCCGATTCCCCCCGAAATCCCAATTACTAACCCGGCTAAAAGGCTCAATCGCCGAGAGAACAGCTACGATACGACATGGCGCTTCTGCTATGGCAGCATTGTACTATGCGACAACCCCGATCTACACCGTCATCATCAGACGCGCATTCGGCGTAGCAGGTTGTGCATTTGCTGATCCAGACGATGGTGCGGGGACCCGTGTAGCCTGGTAGGTTGCCACATCATTCCTATCAACGACATCCCTTTCCTAACATACTCACGAAACAAGGCCATCTGGAGATTGGGGAAGCCTCCCACTTGAAGGGGGAATCGAAGCAGCATACAAAAGACAACTAGATGCCGCGGAGTCCCTAGAAGCACGAGAGAAACTTATGGCGGGCTTACTAGCGAAGTTTGAGGACGTTCGGAGCCCCTTAAAGACTGCACACAGATTTAATGTTGAGGAGATCATCGACCCGCGGGATACGCGGCCCTTGGCCTGTGAGGTGAGAAACTGTCTTATTGACTGATCCTCAGCCGCTGACGCCACTTTCCTTCTACAGTGGGCAAACCACACCTATTCACATATTCTTCCACAGCTCTCGGCGGTACGACAAAGCAAATATGGACTGGATGGAAATTTGTCCAGCGGAAGGGGGTACCGGTTGTAGATTACTTGTATTTGCCTGCGATCACGTTTAACTCGACCGTGTTTTGAACGCAGCGCGCTCGCAATAGCGCAGGATGCTGTACACTGCCGCAGCCACCACCGAACCAGTTATAACACCAATGTCCCCTGTTCCAGCACCCGCGATAGGGCCGACATACCACGCCTGGGACATCGAAGGGACAATGACCCCAAAGGCACATGCAAACGCTGCAGCCGCAGCGAGTCCAAGCGGGAGCCTTCTGGGTCGATCCCAGTCTTCTACGCTATAGTTCTGGAAATTGCCTCGACGGAAAACGAAATGTTCTGTCAAGACAATGGCTCCGAACGCAGCGGACCAGTAGCCGATGACACCTAAACCACTCGTGAATCTCGTTAAACCGCCATCACGAACATTTGCTACATACTAAGTATATCAACGAGCGTATCATAGAAACGTTTCGCGCCAACGATAGCTACGGGAACCAAACTGCGCGCGGCGCTTCAGTCACCCTGCCGATACACGATTAATAGCTTACATTGCTTCAGATATGATCACGAAGATGTACCGCGGGATTCTGGCAAAGATTGGCGCAACCGCCATAAAACTCGTCCCTGTCGAACAAGAATAATTCAAACCAAGTTAAATCAGGGAAACTATCCCTGCATGCGTGCGGAGGATGCTTACCGAAGGTGTACATGGTAGGCGCACATGCGGAAGGGATTGACAGGGCCATGATCACAACGATAAACTTCCCGAAGCCGTGTGCCGTGCTTTGGCGCTATGATAGACTCCATAATCTGGGGTCATCGTGCACCAGCTGATGATGCTTGATGCCACGAAGCACGCGAATGAGAGAACCACGGACGCGCTGGGGGCCGGGGATGAGGGAAAGTTCGATGGATCTAGGTGCTTCCCACCCGCTCCCAGCATTGCTATGAACCCGATGGCATTGGGAATCCAGGCGAGACTTTCATACCTATCACATGCAACTTAATCGGCAGCACAACGAAACGAAACGTAGCTACGGACCAATGCACAACCTTATAGCCACAAAACGTAACCTATAATTATTATCAGCACATGCAGAACCTGTTAACACAAATCCCACGCCTACAATGAGCGAGAGAAGACTGATGATCACGATCCCAAGCGTGTCGTCCAGATGCGGCGAAACGGCGGCCAAAGTCTGTCCCCCGATAATGCAATTGAGCACCAGGAATCCTTGCATCGAAAAAACATTCAACACGCTTGGGATAATCGAGGCATAGTAGCTGCATCCAGCGCCGGCGGCGGTCGGGACTCCACGCGTTATTATTAGAAATGGAAACTCACCCCCAGGAGAAGCGAGATTGCACCATGCCACGCGTGCCCAATTTGGGGCCAAACACGGCGCTATTGGGCACACACACAGATGGGTTGACGTCGCTTGAACTGCTGCGACTGAAGCAGGAACCGCGCAGGTTCTAATAGGGGGACAAGGGGGAGGGGACGAGGGACAAAATCAGATCAGGGTGACGTTCTTACCGAGGTTATCGAGACATACATGACATCGACAACGAGTATGATGACAAGGGCGTCGCGAAGGGTTAGTAAGAAAAATGCAGGGCCCGCCGAACCTGTGCTCAATCCTAGAATGTTCAAGTTGGCCGAAAACCAGACAAAGAACATCTGATAAAGCCGCTTGTCAACCCGTTTCCATGGTGGGACAGGTGATATGCTACAATATCATTCACATTGCTGGGCTCGCGAAGGAATTGGATAGTATAGGGGCATACCCGTGCGTTTCGACTCCCCATCGCAAGAGGAAGCTTGTGAGCTTACTGAACAGTCGAGGCGACGATTGGCCCTCTTCTCCATCGTTCACAGGCGAATCATGTTCAAACTTTTCGATATCAGCCATGACGGTGGAGAAGCACGAAGATGATCCATTTAAACCCCTTCACCTGGATTTTATAAACTCGCGCGAGAATGACGCACGCGTGACAGGAGATGCTACCTAACATCGTGGGCCTAGAGTTGGCAACTTTTTCATTCAGTACAATATTTCTATACCTCAGCCTCTCCTTTCCTTACCGGATTTTGGGAGAACACGTAAGTGGTCGCCACAGTATTGGCACCTTCCTAGTACAAAAAGTTCGGGTGTTAGAACGCTCGTCACCGTTTCCGTAAATTGACTGTTTCTTCTCCGTTCCTGCACTGCCAGTTTGAGAAAAAGGGGTTTGCATTAAGTCCCAAATTCATCCAGAAATCAGTGGTGTAGCATCGAGGGTTCTAATGATACCTTTGGGCCACGATAGTAGCCAAAAAAAATGTCCCCCATGAGGTCAAAACGAAGAGTAGCAGTATGGAGAGCCCCCGTCTGGCTTGGATAGTGGCGGAAGAATATCTGGTGCTCTGTCAAATGAACGAAATACACATAAGTTACATAGGTGATGCAATTATAGAAATACAATGCGGTGCGTGTGATGGAATGAATTTCCCCATGAGAAGGCCAAAGGGGGGAACCCGGTCTAGAAAAGAAGAGGAAACCAGAGGAAGGGGAAAGGAAAAATGCAACCCATCAGCTTCGCCGTGGCCGGAATGTTTGTGTGTGATATCGACGAGCTTGTATCATCATTCGTGAATCCATCATTTTCCGCATGCGATCCATGAGGTCTTTTGCCAAAAAGACGGTCTCATTCTCTGCCTCGTAGCGCGTGAGCTCCTCGTCGATGTACTCGATGATAGAAATATCCGCAGGGTGTAATGTTCTGGTTTCCGAGAAGCGGAAGATGGTGATGAACTCGTGTCGGAAAATTTTGACATCCACAGTTGTCAACGATGGTGCAGCCGGAGTTGAGCAGGGCACTGTGCGGAAAAGTGAGCTATACCCCGCCTTGTATAGGTGGCAAAGGCGTACATTGAACCAAGCAGATATCGCCGTTTATGCGAGCGAACGCAAATGCACCTTGGATCACAACGGGTGGAGAAAAGTTGACATGACAGTTTGTTTGTTTCATCGATGTAGCACAGGCCATTGGAACAGATTTTGGGAAGGACGAAAGGGTGGATATTGGAAGGTTGGATTTATACTCCAACGACATGCTCGGACCACGAGGGAAACGAGGAGCCTCCTGTAGACCGAAAGGAAGGCAATATTTGGAGTGACCATAAGCGGCAGGAAGGGATAACATGGGTCGATCTTGATTCCATCGCTTGGCTTTCTAACCCAGGCTTAGTTCAGCCTTCCTCCTCCCCCTGCTGATTCATTTCACATCCACGTGAATCACCCTTTGATGTCGGATTTCGAGCGCTTCCCAGCCTTTGACATTCTTGTCCTTTACCGAACTTCGCCGTTCGTGATCTCCCAGCAAACAACTGCCATTTTCAATCAAGGTGGACCCGACAAAATCTTAAGCGCTCCATTCAAAATCGTCAAATGCTTATTATACATTTTCCAAAACAAGCAAGCCATCTCGGGATTATATTTTTATCCCTTTCGCGGACTCTCACCCATGTTCTCCTTTTCTGGACCCTCAGGCTATCAACATGATAAGATGCCTTGCGATTCGCGGAAATGACGGTAAAGGCCGTGACCTCAACATCTAGAAAGGCGTCATAGGTGATGAGCACACCCACAACAAAAGCAGTGGAGTTGTACGGCAAACATGAGTCGTTTTGGTTATGACGCAATTTTTTTGCGTCCTAGGCACGATAAAATGCCTGAATTGGCAGATGGAACGGAACATACAGTGCGCAGCAGTCTACTCACACTTCCAACCCGTTTGTTAACTTCACAGGACATCGCAAAATCGCCTATAAGTTCTGTTTCCAGCTTCACACCTGCCAAGTGCTACGTACTTCTCCAGCCTCATCGCCTCATGTCTGGCGGATTCTGGGGCTCTCTAGGCTTCGTCTTGGCTGCCCTTATTCCCTCGTCGTTAAGGTGCCGTAAAGTCTAAAACACCCGCACGCCCCATGCGGTGCCGTCACCATGTCCTAGGCATCCCAGTTTGGCTTGTCGGGGGTTTCAACAGCAAGAATGTCAGATGATATGTGCCAAAGCAACCGCCCCAGATCGCATGCCATGTTGCACAGTGAAATAATATGCCAATGTCTTCTTTCTTGCGTTTCTGATCTACTACCTATTCCTCAGGTACAACAAATGTCGTGCTCAGCACAACGCTCATATCACACAAGATTTCCCTTTTCAAGCCCGCTCGTCTCTCCCACTTATGGTACAAAAGCACGCCTTGCTTATCAAAATACCCAAGCCAAACTACAACGATGGGTAGGGTTCGACGATCCACCTTTTTTTGCCTATATTAGTTCTGGTTGCCGGGTGCCTTTGAGTGGTGCCAGTTTCTAAATAGACCCACCACAAATACGGGGGGACAAGCTACGAGAATTCTATTTATGTTTCA
>JASFDG010000086.1:20060-40983 GCA_036937095.1 Phaeolepiota aurea
AAAAAAAAAAAGCACACGCACTATAGCACACACGCAGCGGCTGCGAGGGGCACTGCGAAGCCCTGGTATAAGTAAGTAGGGGGAGGAGAACAAGGGGTGAGAGCGTCAAACGAGAACAGTCAACCTTCAACTGGATTCCCGGGCCATGCAACTTTCGAGCGCAAGGGCCTCCGCCCGATAAAGCCTAGATACTTGTCTGGGATTGGACCCTTCAAGCATGCTTTTTCATTCATTTTCCCTCCCCCCCTTTTTTTTTTGTGCACCCCCCTCAGGCTTACATATCCCGATGAAGCGACCGAGGAAATGGTTCGTGAACCTGGCCAAATCGTCCGTTCCCAGATCTTGCAACAAAAAGTTTGCGCCATTTCTGGCGGTTTTTAACCACAAAAAAAGACAAAGCAAGATGTGATCTGTGATTTGTTTTTTTTTCCCTAGTTGCGGGTTGCTTGTCCACCTTGGCCCTGGGACATTGGTCGGCTATTTAATCTGATACGGTTTCTTAAACTCTAGAGGGACGCCAAAGGGGTGGAAACATCTCGCCCTTGTTTTTGGCCACTGATTTACGTGACAGTTTGAAGCTTGAAAAAGGAGATGTGAAAGTCAAGAATCTGCGCGAATCAATGGAGTGACACTGACAAGGGGCCAGGACCCATCACAGGGCCTCTCCTGCCAGAACCGGATATTATGTATAGGGTTTAATATCTTGACATGGCGGGATCCAGCTTTCAATTTCAAAATACACATCAGAAAATTAGTGACAATCAGCGCGATGTTTACACGTACGAGCGTTTTTACCCAGCTGCTAGCATGGTATATGATACACCCAAAAATACAATGGCAATTGGCATGCTTCAGTTCAAGCGGTTTGTATATTTCTTTATTTGTAGATGAAGATTGTGCTATGGCAGGCACAGTTGTGATTGTGATTTGACATGCGTCATGCAAAAAAAAAAAAAAAGAATCACGAGTCACTATTAAACAAGTCGAACCGTCAGCTGGCCACCAAGCAATGCAAGCGACGATGTTATTTATTTCAAAGAATACAAGAAAAAAGCCCGGCGCCCATTGGGGCCCAACTATTACGGAGATGAAAACTTGATAGAAAGCTGAAATGAAATGGGTGGACCTGGATGATCGGGGACAGGGTGATACCCCCTTCGCGGGTAATGGTTGCGAAGGGGAAGGTGGAAAAAAAGGGCGTTACCAAGTGAAAATGATAGTGTCCAAGGGGAAGGCGAGATGCAAACGTGTCAGTGGCCTAGAAACGGAATGTTTGTAAGGCGATGGGAAAATAAGAGAAGGGAGTGTGGGTGTGGGTGTATATGGATAGCGGAGAATGGTGATGCAATCGATTGGACTGAGAGAGGGTTGACGCGAGAAACGCAACTTCGGCTGCGAGGCAAAAAAGGGGCAGAAGGATGCGGGATGATGGGACACCGGATTTTCTTTTTCGTTTGGAGAATAACTTAGGATGCGAAATTTTGACGTTTATGGTTGTCTACCCCCATGTAGGTTTTCATCGAGATATGCTTGTGAAAACCAACGAGGTTTAGGTTCGGGGGATGTGAACTGAAAAAACGTGCATGAGTTCAACGATCCTGCAGGATAGCAGAAGGCAAGGGAAATCACAAACTCACCAGGTGTTCTGATCTTCCAATCTATTTCTTCGCCAACGTCAAACTCCGCATACTCTCCTCCAAAATATCCGTCATATGACATGCACAACTCTTCTTTTCCTGCAGTTTCGACTTTGTGCCATTCGCGCTGCTCATCTTCGTAGCTTTCACTCGAGGACTCGCGGGAGGTGTAGATGGCTCAACATCGACGACACGCAACACTGCCTTGCCTTCCAATACCCGCCTAACCTTATCGGCATCCCAATTAGATGTAGAAGCAGAAAATCCAGAAAGAGAAGGAGGGGTTGAAGAACCAGCAAATGCATCCCAAAACGCAGACCCAAGTTTGCTGAGAAGGGTCTGGCTCGCCATGGCAGCAAGAAGAGCATTTTGCCTCCGCTGTTGGGCGTCTTGAGATTGCTGGTGTTGCTGTTGTAATTGTTGCGGTTGTTGTGATTTCTGTGGTGGTTGTTGAGCGGCAAGTTTCGGCGACGCAGGAGGCGTAACCAAACCAAGCCCTGAGGATATTGAAGCAGGTTGTTTGCCGGAAAGAAGAGCAGAAAGTGTGGAACCGTAATAAGTAGGCGACTGAAAAGTGCCCTTGGATGTAAAGTAATGTGGACGCAGACCTGCTGCCAAGCCGTGCAGCTGGTTCTGCGGCGGCGGTGTGTGTTGTTGTTGTGGTTGTTGCGGGTTTTGGGCTTGGTGGTGCTGGAAAGCCATCTTTCCCCAGAGATGCATGCGATAAGCATCGAGAGTCTTCATTGTGAAAGGGTTCAAGTCCGAGAAGCTGTCGAACCCCCTTTGTCCTTGTGAAGGTGGAGGGGTGAGTGATGGTGATGAATTCAAAGCGGGGTTCATATTCTCTTGTAAGCCACGCCTGAGGGCCGTCGCCACATCTGGAACGAGGGTCGTGTGTACCGGTGTTATGCCTCCCATGCCACCCATCCCAACGCCCATTCCACCCCAGAAGCGTTGGCCCAAGCGTGGGGAGGTTGGAAGATCCTTGTGAGTGTTGGGCGTGAGCAGACTTGGTGAAGATGTATGTGAGTTGGAAGCTGGTTGAGCGGGCGAAGCAGATGCGGCTGCTAGTGCAGCCGCTGCACTTTGAGCGGGGAGTGGTGCGGGTGGAGGGAGATTAAGCATTGGCGCCTCATCAACGCCACGACCCTCGAGCAGGGTGCGCTTCAGTGCATCGATTTCTTGCCGCAATGCCAGATTCTCCGACTTTGTCGAACCAAGCTCTGAGCGGATCGCATCGAGGAGCTTGTCTCGCTCAGCAATGTCACCTTCAAGAGTTGAGATGTATTCTAAAAAGATTTACATGAGGTCAGGTATCCATAACGCTGACGAGATGGTGAAAGTTCAAGGCGGCGAAAGATCGGTACATACCCTTTCTTCGGACCCGGAAATTACGAGCACTAATCTTATTCCGAAGTTGACGTTTCTCTTTGCTTGTCATCTTGGCAAAGACCTCGGGAGATGGGCGCCAGTCGTGGGGGAGATCGTCATCGTCATCGTCGTCGCCACCATTTTCAGACGAGGCAGGGGCTTTCTTCTGCTCGACAACCTTCTTCACTGCGGACACGGACGGAATGATGCTGCTATTCTCCTTGTCTTTATTTGCCGAAGCTGTCTTCTTGACGATTCCTCCGCTTTGGATTGTCCCCTTCCGCGCTTTCCCATGGCCACCGACCTTGACGGGCGCGATGGTCAGCGTCAGTTTCTCCTTCTCCTTCACTTTCTCTTGACCTTCGCTAGGGGCAGTCAGGCTAACAGCGACTGGACTGTCTTCATCATCAGCCTCCCGTGATTGCTCATCCTCGTCAAAGTCGCTCAGGGGACGAGACGTGAGAGGCGTATCCATGAGCTGGGGATCGATTCCCAACATGCCAGTGGGCTGTTGGTGCATCACTGGATCCGCCATGCCCATACCCATGCCCATCATGTTGATGTTCATCCCCATATCCATGCTAAAGCCACCCAAACCCAAATCCATCCCGCCCGTATATCCCGCCACATTCAGGAAGTCGTAGGGTGCAGTTGACGGTATGGCGAGTGAATCTACGGCTTTCAAGTCGTCATCATAGAAATTGAAGAAACTGCTACTGCTCCCTTCCTGCACATCCGGGAATGAGGACGGCAGGGAGGGCTGTGGTGGCGTCTGCAAGGTGCTGTTGTGTGATGATGAGGGCGATGAAGCGCGGGAGCCTGAGCCAGACGACGAGGCGGCTGGTGAGTGGTGGGCTGCGCTACTCGCAAAGAGTTCTGTGTGGAAGATCTCGCTGAGGTCTGCAGTATAATCTGCGGTTGTGCCACTTGAGCTTGAGAAATAAGACTGCTGTTGAAAAGGATTGTCGACGAGCATGATTTGTGGCGCAGCGAATGTTGTTGAATAATACAATAAAGATGATAAGAAAGACTCCAAGCGTGGTGGTGGTAGGAGTTCAAGATGGGAACAGAGTAAAAAAGACCAGAACAACGGATTTGATCAACTTTGCGATTTGGCACTCTTCCAACCTTGCAAAACCAAGGGCTGCGGGAGAGGTGATGCTGACATAATCATCCAAAACAGGATAATTGCCACCAGTGCTTCCGTGGATTGCTCAGCCGAGCGATTGCGTGGCCAGTTCAGCGCAGTTGTACTAGGCAACATATTCTACCACATTCTCTTATGTTCCTTCTGTATGTTATATTCTTCCTTATTCTGAACTGCTTTTCTCTAACAGTATTCCGCGGATGCCTTTATCACAGGTCTATTACCCTTGATGACAATCTGATGGCCATTGATTTCCCAAACCCAGCGTCCTCGCTGCAGCCATGCTGCATCGATAAGTTGTTCTTCTGCATCGTTGCTCACAATCTTATCAATTTTGGCCTTTCTTATCACAGGAATCACCAACTTATTACCCATTTTACAGCATTGCACAGCGCACCAGTGGGTTGAGGGTCCATGAACCCACGCCTTAGCGTCGAGCGTCTACTTCTTTTGGCTTTTCCAGGGTAGGTTGTGTTACTGATGAAACGCATTGGGGCTACTCCCCACTGTCTTCTTGCTTTGGAGATCTCTTTCCGACTCGTTCCGTTAATCTGATTGCCTCAATCCAGGATGCTCCAACGACCAGAAGCGAGCATGATCATACAGCTCTACCGTAACGGTGAACTCACGCCACACACCTATTATATGCCTTCGCTATAAACGACACCTAGTTTGATCAGGTATGGGACCTACAAAAAAAAAGTATTGTTCCCAATCCTCTTTTTATCTTGTCGTTCCCATATCCAAGGCAGCTTTCTGCCACCCTTCGACATGACAGCTCACATCGATCAGGTGTAAAATACCAAGTACAGCGGCATGTGACTCTGCTCCCTGGCCGCTCTGCCCCCATTCGATCGCCTTTCTGCCGAACGCTATTATCAGTTTGCCAGCGGCTTCCTGCTATTCATAACAAAAAAACGCCTCACCATCACATCACTAGATCGCTTTGATAGGAGGATCCTCAAATGGATTTCGACCCTGTTTGTAGCCTCTTACGGCTCACTGAGCGCGGTAGACTTGGACAAAGAAATGGCGAGCGGACGCTTCTTGATGCAATGATGACTCGTGCCAGTGCGGCGTTGATCGATTGAGAATCACCGCAAAACTGGGGTTCATTGCTGTCTTGTGACCTACGTCTTACCTGGCATCAAGGACGTTTTCCATATGGAATGCATGCTAGGGCTGACCCAATCGGCCCAAAGTCCCACCAAAACAGCGGTATACATACGATTGAATCCAGAGTGCCTATTTGCGTCTTTGGCTTCAAAAATCGTGCTTATTTGGCGATTAACGTTAAGCCCCCAAGTACAAACGTTATCTATTATTCCAAGACATTAACAAGTAACCCCCACGAGCGCAAACCAGCCAGCACGACTATAGACCCAACTAGTGCAGGTAAGCCTCGATCGTAGCCCAAAGTCCATCCCCAAGGTCTAATCGTCGCACATTCTTGCTTCGAGCATGGTATTTCTCGCCATAGAGCAGCATCTCCAATAGACAGCACGAGGGAAGGGATTCTGGTTGACCAAATGGTGAGCAAGAACGCTTGGACCCGTGACCCATCCACTTTGGATGCTTGCCCTCAAGTTGGCAATTTCCAACATGCACAACGGACAGATGTAGGGTTCGTCATTCGACTTTTTTTTTGCATGTACGCTGCTAGTCCAAAAAAAAAATACAGTCAAAGCTTTACTATTAAACCTATTTGCGAACCTCCACAGGAAACATAGCGTGATGTTATTATCCTTCATAGTTCATAGAATCCCGATCCAAATTCATGATCCTGGCATATTCTAGGAGCAATCTAACATATTGACGCAATCAGCAAAGAGATGACGGCTAGCGAAAACGCCACCATTACCTGAAAAAGTACGCAGTCATATCCTCTTTCCTCCAAAAGGTCTTGCTCCACTGTCTGCCTGCAATGGCTATCTTTTTTGCGAGCGCATCGTGGTTCCCTTCGCCATACAGCCCACCGCGGAAGAACACGTACGCGTCGTAGAGGTCAGAGTAGTCGACCTGGACAGGGACATAGTGGACCCATGGCTGGGCCCTGTCTATCCACCTGCCAAAGGAAGAGCCTGAGTTATGGCACAAGGCAAAGAACGAGAGAAAGTGCCCACCATTCTGGGTAAGCTGTTGCCTTAAACACAAGAGAATTGCTCGTTATGAGGCGCTTGAATCGGCTGGACCAACCGTTGCCATCGACCTAATCGAAGGTCAGTCCACGCAGAGCAAACCCCCAAGATCCAAACCACCCACATCAACGAGGTACTTGTGGTTCCCTGCGTCTTTACCATACGCGTTCTGTTTCCCTCTCCACTCGAACAGTGTCTCCAAATAATCGCAGTATGGCTGGTCGCACGCAATGGCACGGCCAGTAAACGCAATATCCGTCATCGCGGGGTTGATCATCGCCTTGGACAGCTCCCGCGCCTCGCCCACGCGTCCACGGTCGCCCGCACTGCCCTGCATCAGGACCTTGGCCGTCCCATTGAGCTCGCTCGACCAGCGCACCAAGTGGATCCGCTGCGCATGCCGCCACCGCGTGCCGTCGTTGTGGTTGATCCCCGTGTTGCTGCCCCGCCACAGGATCCGCTCGTCCGTCTTGAGGTCCCACTCGGGGTCGTTCTCGCGCGGCGTCATGTCGTCCACCCATGATATGAACGTCGGTGGCTGGATGTCGTGGTACAGCGGAGTCGAGCAGTACGAGAACTGCGCCGCGAGCACGGGCTTTGGCCGCGGTCCGACGTCGTGGGCGACGTACTGTGCGTGTTCGTAGAAGATATGCGGGTTTGTACATGGGTCCATGGCGAGGTGGTGATCGTGGATGAATGTCTTCTCTGTTCGCGGAGGGGGGCGGTTCAACTGGTCGACAGGAGCTTCGGTTTTGCGACCCGGCGATCCTGGCAGGCATGCAGAGGCGAAGCCGTAATGTTTGAGAGTAGGGAGCTCATCCAGCTTAATATCTGTGTAGACTATAAGTACATACCTCACTTACATTTCCGATGGGTACCTACGTCTTCCAGATCGCGCAGCCTCAAGCGTCATCTGCTTTACGTGGTAATCAGAAAGGAGGTTGGGGTTGTCGTGAGGGGAGATGATAGCCCTGAACTCGGGCAAGAATTCTTCCACCGGCGCAAGCAATTCCTGGATTTCGTCCAGCCCGCGCAGCAGCGAACGCGCTTCCCAGGTCTCTGGATCAGAAAATGCGACCTTGACGAGTTCCGTAAGCGAGGTTGCGTTTTTGGCGATTGTGAACGAATCTGTGACGTCCTCTTGGGCTTTCTGAATGTTCAACAGGTCCGCAGGTGCGATCCCCCAGAACGGCTCAAGATCATGCCATATGAAATCATACTCATCTGGGAGCTGCACATCGTGCTTCTGGGCGTAGTTCCACCTGGTGGGATGATAAGATGTAAAAGACTTGTAAATAACCGTCAACGTACCAATTATCGAACCCCTTTGGGGGTGGCCGCTTGTAACGCCGCCTGTACTCGGCTACCGCTTCCTCTAATGTTTTGCTCGCCCTTTCCACTTTAACCCGCCACTTCTCCTCTGCGTCTCGAATTAGCTCCAGGATCGGGTGTGGTGCATCAGGGTTAACGTGCAGCAACCCATTGGGCAGATATGTATGAGTCGCATGTGGATCCGCGGCTGCGTCGTTCTGGAATTGAGCAGGGCTGCTGCTGCTGCTGCTATCGCATTCGGCCGCCCGGCCCTGCGAGTCCCAGAACTGTAACGGCAATCCATCGAGTTGCCAGAGGAGGGCTGACAACAAAGAGCCCCCCAAGCTGACCCCCAGCACGATGAGGATGGTGAAGCCGATGCAGATCGAGCCTCTTTTCAAGCGCCGAGGGTGTATCAGGGCCATGATGGTGGTTCAAGAGAGAAGATATTGTAGAAAGGGGAACGTAGGTCCGCCACCTATTAGGGGATTACAATTTGGCCTCGTCTTGAATGAAATTTATGTAATGGTGCACCAAAATCCTCGATCGCCCACCTTTGGACGGCAGTCCCGTTTTGTCAAATGTGAAGGCCAGGTAAACAAGATGTCGTCGGGACTCCACATGCACATCATCTGATGCATCATTGATGTTGATGCACCATCATGCATGTACGGAAACCACCAGGCATGTATGCGGCGAAGTTATCCTTGGAATGGGACGATCTGAGCACCCCTTTTCTGTAATACAGGAATTGGGTACGCGACCGCTAGCGCGTGAAGGGGCAGAAAACTATCTTGGGACTACACTGGTCAGGGCGGCATATGATAGCAAAGTGAGTGCTTGGGCTCCGATATCAACAAGCCCCATGTCTCGTAGATCGTGACAGCCTGAGCCGGGCTCATCGTGGCAGTCCATTGGCACAACATTTTCGGCTGGCTTCAAGTCGTGGATGTCGCAACATGTGACCGCCCTACATGGCGGGCGTCAATTTTCTCAGCCTTTACCCCACTTTATTCCAGGATGCTTTGTACCGGATGAGGGTTCGCAGGACTCTTTTTTTTGCGACCTGTTAGTAAAATCTTCGCTAAGAGCGAGCACGCACGACGAGTGGGCCCTCGGAGATGAACTTTAAACTACAACCGAGTACGAACCCGCAATGTTTGTCGCATTGCATGGTCTGACCATGAATCCCGGTTATGCTTGGCCAATGTATTTTGGATCCACCGTAACATTTCTTATTGTCCTTCGTCTTTTCGTGGCTCACCTTTACAATAGTACACGCCATTTTTATGCAACCAGGTTTCAACTCATGCATTTACCGTAAACATTGGTTTTCATGACGACTGAGTTCTGAGCGCCGAACGCCTTGGGTTCAATTCGGTACAATTCACACAGATTATTCTTTGCCATGACCATAATTGGCGTGGGAAAATGGCGGCGCGTCAAAAAGGGGTCCAAAATTCGTGACTCTAGAAACTGTTCTTTACCCCCCCAGGTTTTACAGCGCCATGGACATGCGGTCTCCAGTGGATTTAACGTGTCTTGCCAAAAAGCAATTTGGGCTTCCTGCATCCGCTCCAGTAAGATTTTGTATGTTACTTGCATCGTGGTTGACTGGACGCGCTTCTCAGGACGCGTCGATCCCGACAAGCTATTTGGAGGAGCTCAAGGAACATCTTGCTCACTGCCCGGATGATGTCAACGTAAGCCTTTTATAACCTATCGGGTGGCGTCATGTTGACTTTATTTATAGCTTGGGTATTAACCTGTCTAGAGGAAGGTTGCAACAACCAGGTCATTTACCTCTTACGAGGCATCAAGGAATGCAACAAGGGAAATGAGGAAGGACTTGGATTGTTCTTGCCATATCGCGTATGTCTCCATACTCAGTTTAAATTCGCATATATCACGGCCCCTGTTTCTAGCTGCATGCCATATCTCATTCTACACACGCCAAAAGTCGATTGGCACGCATTGAAGCCGAAAAATCCAATAAGGTATATTTTTGATCCCGTTTTTCAAGTTGCTACGTTAAAATGCGATCAGAGGGGTGAAAATGTGACACCGTCATCGTATATGCTCACTGACCTAGGGCTTGTCAAACCTGAGAACACCGACGCGACCATACCTCGTGAACGCGTATCCCATGCTTCCGGGAAATCCGCAATGGAGCCATCTAGAAAGCGCATATCGAACCTTGGACGCGTCATACTTGAGTGCGTTGAAGTGGGCATACCTCTCAAACGGCTTTCCAGCATCCATTTTGCGTCGGAAAACACACCGCCTGGAAAACCCGTGGCGGAGTCATCCCGAAAGCGTGTATTGAGCCGTGGACCCGTCAAATTTGAAACTGCTGAAGTGCTCATACCGCGAAAACGACATTCTGACATCTTCCCTATATCAGGAAGCAATGCCCCTGGCACACCATCCACCTCGAAGAAGCTGAAGGTAAAAGATGATCCAGCACCCCTAATTCCTAAACACAACCTGTTGGAGACCCCCAGCCTTTTGATCCCTAGCTCTCCACCTCCATCCATGCATGACTCGCTTAGAAAATTACGCGATTTAGAGAGCCAGATTTCCGCTACTGAAGCCGAACGTACTCGTCTTCAACAAAAAGCCAATAAAAGTCGCTTGGACTGCCTTTATATTCAGCGCAAAAGTCGACACCTCCTATTTCTCAGAGGGCAGAAGGAGGAGTGCAGTGCGTCGATTCCACCAGCTCATTCATCTTTGCTTCCGAAATGGGCGCACGAAGAAAGCGCCCTGCCGCGCTTATCAGAGAACCTTGCTCGCTTCCCAATGGACATTGATGAGAAGCTAGGTCTTGGAGTGAACCTGCCACTCCCGAGGAGCTTGGATCCTGGAGGTACTGTTCATTCTCCTTAACCTGGGAGCTGAACTCATTCTTTCAGACTCGAAGCCGTCAACCACACAAATCAAAACATTCCTGGAGAACGAGGAAAGCGCCCATCTACTTGCCAGCCGTGCCATGCTTCCCAACCATTCAACGAGCACAAGCCTTCATGGCTTACCACAACCGCTAAAGTCTGAGCCTAATCCAGATGGGTGGTCGCTCGCCCCGCAGGGTACTGACAAAAAAGCACACCTTGGCGTCTCCACTAAGACCTTGGATCGTAAAGGTGGCGCCCACCTCAAAAAAGCCGCCCGCGAATCCAACCTCTCCGTCGCAGAATTGGGGCCGTCAAGCCCACAAGTCAAAGTACATCACGACCACAAGGATGATTTCGCTTCGACTTATGCGTCCGAGCCTTCAACAACGATGCTCGGTGGTTTAGGTAGCCGATTGCCCAGCCCCGGCGGCGGGGACGACACGCAAGCTATCGGCATTAGCCTCCTTCATTGGCACCTCCCAATCGGTCGTGACCATCTCGACGAGAATGGCGATTTTCATGGTCGAGGCCGTGATCAATTTGTGGGACCCCAAGCCAGAGCCGACGAGTAAGTCCCTGTCTCTCTCTCTACGCGTATTATTGTCGTCTTAAAAAAATACCAACCAAAGCATTGAGAAGTTTCTGCTCGAAGCTGGCAATGCTGAGGCTTTCGATGGCAACGCTCGAGTGGATCAAGCGCTCGAAGTCCTTGGCTTGCAGGGACAGTATCATCTCTTGCCTGGGATGGAGGTCGCGTTGATGCCACATCAGACGATTGGCGTTGCCTGGATGTTGGAGAAGGAAAAAAGTAAACTTCAAGGCGGTTGCTTGGGGGATGATATGGGTCTTGGAAAGGTTCGAAACTGCATCAGTTGTACGACTGGGCTTGCTGACGTGTAGACCTCGTCTCACCAGACTATTCAAATGCAAGCTTTCCACTTCTTGACGTGCTCACGCTCAGTCCTGACCAAATTATAGGATGTCCCTCATGAATAAAAACCCATCAACCAATCCCAAGTGCAAGACGAACCTTATTATCGCACCAACTGCGTTGCTTGATCAATGGAAGTCGGAATTAGAGGATAAAACGAATTGTGATCTGAAATGCCTCATCTACCACGGTTTGTTTCAAATGTCGCTCTTTCCTTCGTATATTGACCAATGCCGCATGTGCTTAGGTTCATCAAAGCCAACTGGAAAATCAGAGCTGCTGAAATATGATGTTATCCTCACCACCTACATGGTATGTTCTAACCTTTTCTCTATTGCCTCTTGATCATCCATGGCTACACAGACAATGTCCCTTGAATGGCCTGATCCCGAGGCAGAAGCCAAGCAAGAAAAGGCCAAGAGCCAGAGGAGGGAATCTTATATTACGTCAGATTCAGAGGAAGAGAAGCCGAGGAAGAAGAAGAAGAAGCAAAAGCCAGGTAAACAAAAGGCTTTCCCACTCTATCCCGTTCGCTTATTGACATTTATCCCATTAAGCGGGCCTTCTGTTCCAAGTCCGGGTATGTTCATTTTCTGAATCCGAAGAGCCAGGCCAAGTCGCCAATCCAATGGAAAATAGTTCTATCGCATTATTCTCGACGAAGCGCAGGCGATCCGCAATAAAAGGACCAGTAAGTGGTCATCCCTACATGACACGGACGCGTTCTGATGAACATCACACCCAGGAGCATCCCGGGCTACAACAGACTTACAATCGACCTATCGCTGGTGTTTGACTGGGTAAGTTGTCATTTATTGATCTGCCGAGATGTGATGGTTAAAGTCAGCCACCATAGGACACCTATTATCAATGGGCTTGGCGACATCTATAGCTACCTCAGATTCCTAAGGATTAGGCCATGGTATGACTTCGACGAATTCCAAAGCCATATTGGCAGGCTGGAGAAAAGGAATCGTATGCATTTTATTATAAATGGTCTGAGGTCCCTCGCTTATGCTCAATGAACACGCAGCTAGCCTCGCAGTCTCTAGACTGCAGGCAATCATCTCGACCTTCCTCTTAAGGCGGATGAAAGATTCAATGCTAGATGGGAAACGTTTGATTGAGCTTCCAGAAAAGCTGATAACTTTAACGAAACTGGAATTCTCGGAAGAGGAACGAGATATATACAAGATGGTGCGCAAGCCCTCCCTAGCCTGAACATTTGTGTAACCCCTACCAGGTTGAAGCACGCACACAAGCCACCTTCAATAGATTTCTCAGAGCTGGAACTGTTCTCAAGTTCGTGTCATTGACGAAGTATCCAATGTTCCATTTGTAACGCCTACCTTTCAGGAACTATCATCAAGTTCTGGTCTTACTATTGCGGCTGAGACAGATTTGTTCCCATCCTTGCCTTATACAAGAAGAGGGCGCCGCCTCCCTTGCACCAGGTGAAGTCGATGATGGTATCAAACCCGAAGTAGCCACCGAATTGACGCGCGCTCGACGTCTGGTGTCACCCGAATTTGTCAAGGCGATGCAAGAAAAGTTTAAGGAAGTTATGCTGCAGCGGATCGCCGCAGAGAAACTAGTAATGAAGCCCTGCCCTTGTCCCACCTTCTCCCACGTCTCTAACTTGTTCCTGATTAGTCTGCCGATGCTGAAATTGAGGGTGAAGAATGCCCTATTTGCTTTGACAACTTCACAGATGCTGTCATTACTCCATGTTGCCATATTTTCTGTGGAGGGCGCACTGGATGAACCTGCAAAAATGGGGGCGAAGGAACGACCTTGTGGGCCCCTCTGTGCCATCTATCTAACATCTCTAATGATCTACAGGTCCATCTTGTCGCGCGCCAATCTGCTCGGAGAAGCTCTTCAAGCGTGAAGCTTTCGAGCCCTCCGACGCGCAGCTTGAGGGCAAAGAGACAATGGAGGTAGGCGCCGGTTGTAGTCGAAAGGGCAAGGCAAAAGCCAAGAGACAGCCCAAGCGGCGCCCGGCTCGTCGTACGCGAGCAGGAGATGACGATTACGCCGACGAAGTTGGCTCTGAACTGGAGTCTGACAATGCGTATGATGATGACTATGATGATCATGATATGAGCGACTTTATTGTTGAGAGCGATGAAGACGAGGATGAGAAGGATGCATGGCTTGCGCTGAAGAGCCGGCTTGTGAATCGGAGAAAGAACATCATTCTGGACTCGGACGAAGAGATGGAGGATACGCCGGAGGTTGCGGCAGTCTTGTTTGGTACGAGGAAGAAGGCCCTTCCTTCTGAACCTGTCAAGGTTATGCCCCGATTTTTGCCATCCACGAAGATGAAGGTACTTTTATGCTGTCTGTAATATTTATGTTCTCTGTACTCAAAACCCCACCCTAGTTCATGATGCAGCAGTTGAAGGCACTGATGGAGGAGCGTCCTGAGGAAAAGGTAAGGTTGCAATTTTCTATTTCCGGTGGGCATTCATTGATAAGAATCGTAGACTCTAGTTATTTCTCAGTGGACAGGATGTCTGTCCCTGGTGTCTGATTACCTCACAGAAGCCGGCATTTTGCATGTCAAGTGAGTCCGATATTCCATCAAGAAGACGTCGAAAGAAATCCTGACGCACGCACCTCTTAGATACCAAGGTGACATGAGCCGCAAGAGACGCGAGCAAGCAGTGCGCGTCTTTATGTCCAAGGACAAAGCACGAATCATGTTGATGTCTCTCAAGTGTGGTGGTGCGTTCTGTTAATGCATTGAGAATATATGAGAATAATCGCCATCCTTCCAGGGGTTGGTTTGAATCTCACTCGCGCTAATAACGTCATCTCGTTGGACCTTGGATGGTCGAGGGCAATTGAATCTCAGGCCTTTGACCGCGTTCATAGATTGGGACAGACGAGGCGCGTCAATGTGCAGCGCCTCGTCATTGCTGGTACGGTTGAGGATCGCGTGCTTGCGCTGCAAGAACGCAAGGTGCGTCCCCGAGTCATTCTACTACAAAGGTGTTGCTGATCCAGGGATATCTAGCAAACTCTCGCAGATGGAAGTTTAGGAGAAGGGACTGGCAAGAAGATCGGAAGTAAGTTCTTCCCCTCCCCTCCCTTTCTCCCCTATTGGTGATCCTGTTTGTCCCCAGAATTGACAGTCCGAGAACTCGGTATGTTCCTGAACGTTATATCTATGCATCCTAGCTCATTCAACGTCCCAGCCAATCTTTTTGGTCTCGATCATCACGGCAGGCTTCTCCAAGCCGATTAATTGTTTTAGGAATGCCCCTGTATTGCTTGTAGAATTCCCCTAGTGTTACTTTTATGCTTAAAATTATTTGTCTCTGTGAGACAACATTGCCAGATATTTAATGCCTGCCGTCATTCGAAAATTGAACTTGCAACAGTCCAACTCACTCGGCAACACCCTTTGGCTCTATTAACGTCGTACTGAATAAGATTTCTCTTATTTGGCCCGAGGCGGTCCTTCCGGTACTCATGAAAACCCGTCAGGTCAACCTATTGAACAGTTTGGGCAATCTTTCTTATGACCAAACCCCTGTTTTGGGTGATACCGTTGCTAGCACAGCATCCTTGGAGTCGAAAGGGCCGGAGGTTCAACCAACAAACGATTTCGGCAGTCGTTCTTCTTACAGGGCCCCTTCAGGTTCTCTATTCGGGCGGTTTGAACGTTGCTGGTCCTGCAACCCTCGAACGTCGAAAGCGGCGGAGCCACAACCGGTGGGAAACCCCATCCTAAGTGGCACTATCCATTGTTGGTACAACACCGCCTGCCTCGTATTCAAAAGCGCCGGGAGGACGGAGGAGGAGGCTCAGACCGCCCTAGCTCCAAAACGGTGGGTCTGATCCACCAGAGGACACCTTGATACGCTCACTGCAGGACCAACTGCAGGCTGCAATGCAGGCGAAGGACGATCGCGAAGCGCAGGAGGCCTGCGATGCTCAGACTGCCAGTGCACGCCTTGCTCAAGCAGCTCTCAAGAAGCGGGTGGGAAACCAGAATAGAACGCGGGATTCCTAGATGATGCTTGGCAGGCTCGTGAGGCTTGCTGACCATGAAGACCTGGACACGGAAGAGGGGAACCGAAACGGAGGCCGCTGACAATGGACGGTTCGAATGCGGGTGGGAATGGCAAGCCGAGTCTCAGGGGAATCGCACGGCCGCACGCGCTGGCGACCGGAGAAATACTCTCAATATTGCACCGCATTCAAGACTTGGACAAAGCCCTGCCTCCTAGCCAAGCAAACATATCATCGTGACAAAATTTCTTTGTTGCGGGGGCGAAGTACGAAATCAGGTCGAGGGATTAGCATCTGTTTCAGATAATGTCTTCTCGTAAGACTTCATCAACGGTGCGTTTTTTGCTGCGCAAAAGAGTATTATCAGCCTCCCATTCCGTTCCCGGCTTCCTCCGCCGCTCACTAAGAATCCGAGGTGATTGTCTTTACTTCATTCACCCGGATAGAGCACCCGAGTTGAAGGCAGCCACCAGTGTGTAGTACGTTCAGTGTTCAACGTATGTGTTTGCACAGAGCTACCCTTTTTTAGACGCCGTCGGGGCTGAGGGTTACCTCTGGACTATGGATCACCAAAATTTTGCAAAAGTGGTTACAGTGTTTGTTGGGTGTTTTAGAGAAGAAAAGGGAGATGCGTTAATCGCGCCCTCACATTATAATTTGTAAATAGCTGGATAGGCCTGTATATTTCATAAGACTAGAAAAGAGGTTAGCCAAAAGGAACGGGTAGATAATAGTGCATACGAACCTGTGAACACCTCATTTCTTCGGCGGCTTTCCTATTGGTCTACGTTTGGGTGCTTTGGCTACAACATGTTCTGTGCCCAGGGTATTCGCCATCTGGTCCATCCACGTCGCATCGTCTGTGGTCGAGCCCAGCTCCTCAAACCTGCGCCCAAACCTGCCCAACCGCCCACTCGTAGCACTCTCCTCCTCTACTGATATATCATTTGACCAAGTGCCGGTGTTGAAGATGGGGTTGTTCGTCGTGTCGCGCGTGAGACGAACGATAGACCGGGGAGACGTCGTCCAATGTACGAACGAGGTGCCGTCAGAGCGCACGACGCGCTGTGGAAATTTTGGCACCACGGGGTTTGGCAGCACAGGTGGCCGACGCTTCCAGACGTGGGTACGGCCGTAGGGTGAGCTCGATATTGGACGCGCACACTGTGGCAGCCATGCTTGGCCTGATATGCATTTCCGGTGTGCAAGGGCGAACATCGTGGTGCTTTCGAAATTCTTGATGATGGTGTCAAAAATCAATGATGCTTTGACATGCTTGAATGCGTTTTTGCAGCCAAGCGTACATAAATACAGATAATACTCTAGGACACCATGTTACATGGCTCAACCAGTAAACAACATAGAGTCAACAATCTAGTTTATAATGTATTTTGTGATGTTGGGCAACAGATATATCCTCTGGCATCCGAGAAGGTTACCCTTTTCGGTGCCGGGATGAGGCTTACGGATCAGCCGAACGCCGGTCAGCGTGTTGCAAAATTTTGAAGTCCACTTTTCACTCAAATCGCTCTTTCTTGATCATACCTCATCCTGGCCAAGTCAATTATCTGAGCTCTCTCCCAGCTCATAATGGCTTTCTTTTCACCGACGCAGGTCGCAAGATCTGCGGCCTTCAAAATGACAAGAACAGTTGGTTCTGTTCTGGTTCAACATCGTGCGCTTTCAGCTTTGGCCGTACAGCGCAGTGGGCATATGTGCGTTCGTCACAACGGTGTGTATTCTCCAATGTCATGTCTTTCAACAACTTATCTTCACCCAGGCCGTCGATTGGAGTCATCCCTTGCAGCCCAAAAATTGGCAGCTCAGCCTCTGACAAGTACACCTCCCATAGACAAGGACGCAGTGCCCGAATTTTCGAGCTTGGAAGGCGCGGTTCACAAGCGCACACTACGTGCCATAACCCAAACTCCTTTTAGCTACGTCAAGATGTCCACTGTTCAGGCAGAGGTTCTACCTCTTCTTCCTGACCTCGCTCGCCCATACAACCCTAATGATTTAAATTCCTCCCCACGGGACCTTCTAGTCAAGGCAAAGACGGGTACAGGAAAGACGCTTGCGTTCCTTGTCCCAGCAATCGAGTCTCGTTTGAAGGCAGTAGAGGCCCATGCAGAAAAAGCTGTTGCGGATGCTGGTTTATCCTTGTCGGACACCAAGTTTGCCGATGATGCACGCATGGCCTTCAGACGGTCTGACGTTGGGACACTAATCATCAGCCCCACACGTGAATTGGCGACACAAATTGCAACTGAGGCACGGAAACTCACAGCACACCACAGGGCGTTTGGCGTCCAGCTATTCGTTGGTGGTGAGAGCAAGGGTCTGCAAATGCGGAGCTGGCAGAAGAGCACTCGCGATATAGTCGTTGCAACCCCAGGGCGTCTGCGAGATCTGCTGAATGACCAGAGCATCGCTCGTGGACTATCACGCACACAAGTTGTGAGTTTTTATCGTTCATAGCTACTCAGACATCAGTAACAATTCTCGCAGCTTATCCTCGACGAGGCTGATACTTTGTTGGACATGGGTTTCAGGGATGATATTGAGGACATCAAAAGCTTTCTCCCTCCCACCCCCGAACGCCAGACATTCTTGTTCTCTGCTACGGTCTCGTCGGCCATCCGTCAGATCGCTGCAACTTCGCTTGCTAAGAACCATCGTTTCATCAATTGCGTATCGGCCAACGATTCCCCCGTACATGCTCACATTCCGCAATACCACACAGTACTTCCTAGTGCCGAGCATCAGGTTCCTCATATCCTCCGCCTTCTTGCACACGATCAATTGTCCAACCCTGGTACATCTAAGATCATTATTTTCCTTCCAACCACCAAGATGACGATGCTTTTTGGAACCATCCTCAATTCTATCGCGCGTTCTTCGCTCCCTGCTGGACGGAATACCAATGTGTACGAAATTCATTCCAAGCGTACCATGGATCAGCGCACGCGAACAAACAAGAACTTTAGGGAAGACCAGTCTGGCGCTTCGATCCTCGTAACGTCTGATGTTTCTGCCCGTGGCGTCGATTATCCTGGCGTTACTCGCGTTATCCAGGTCGGCATTCCAGGCAGTGCCGACCTGTATGTTCACCGCGTTGGACGAACAGGGCGCGGGGGCAAAACCGGTGGCCGCGGAGACCTCATCCTCCTACCCTTCGAGATGGGCTTCATTCGAACTTCCCTCTCCGCTGTCCCTCTCAAGCCCATTTCAGTCACCGAGCTTACCGCGCAGACAGCAGCTCTGGCAGAGAAGCTCGATGCTGACCCAGTATCCTTCTTTGCTGGCGTTCCCAAACCGACTAAAACCTCCGTTCCCAGCGGCCGTTTCTCCAAGCCCCTCGTTCACGGGCCCCGCATGTTCATCACGCCATTTTCGGTCGTCGCCCAGGACATCGACAGGAATACTCGCGATCTTACCGCGAAGTTCGATGAAGATGCCATTATGGATACATTTGGGTCGCTACTTGGATATTACGCACCGAACGCACCTCTTATCCGTAACACCAAAGACGAGATTTTGAAGGGGCTCAAGGAATGGGCGACACAAGCAGGCGGCTTAAGGGAGCCGCCTTATACTAGTGATGCGTTGTTAACCAAACTGGGATTCGGCAGTAACAAGAGCCGCTCAGGTTCAAATTATGGTCGCTCGGGGTCTAGATCGTCGTTCGGCGGCGGTGGTGGCGGTGGTGGTGGTGGCAGTAGGTTCTCGGAATGGGGGTCTTCTGATAGACGAGGGGGGTACACTGACAAGGGCTCGAGCTATGGTGGTTCGCGAAGTGGTGGATTCGGTGGTGGATCGTCTTCGTCTAGGTCCAACTCGCGAAATGATGGGGGGTCTTCGTACGGGAAAAATAAGGGTGGATATGGAGGACGCAGCGGTGGGTCGTCAAAATTCAATGGAAGTGACGGGGAATTCTCTCCTCGAGGTGGTAATGGAGGTTTCGGCGGACGAGAACGCACACAAAAGTCCAGATGGTAGTAATTGTCTAGGTAATGGGTATGAGTATTTATATAACCACTAGTTTATTGTATTATGTCCTCCTTTTCTACTTCACCCTTATTCAATATCATGCGTAGAGCTTTTTATATTTCTCGGGGCCTCATTGCTTTCATAGGGCTCGATCAACGATCGGTGGCTATGCTATACTTTGTGCATGCTTTCAAGGGCCTCCGTTTCTAAAAATTTCTCTTGATCTGGAAGATCTTAGCCTTTTGCCACTGCACCAGCGGGCTGATCTGGTGCCCTCACGACAAGCTAGCCGCTATGACCAAGTACATTCTAGTCTCTGGGGGTGTTGTTAGTGGCATTGGCAAAGGGGTCATTGGTACGGGATGTAGTCTTTTTAAAACAAAGATAACCGTTATTGATTACCTTTGTGCGTTATCTTTGGGGGAATTTAGCTTCATCCACTGGTCTCCTGCTGAAGACTACGGGACTCAAGGTCACCGCTATAAAAATTGACCCTTACATGAACATAGATGCTGGCACTATGAGACCGACGGAACACGGTGCGTCAGAGACACGCTGCGATATTCTTATCTAACCGTGGATATCAGGCGAGGTTTATGTCCTAAACGATGGCGGTGAAGTCGATCTGGATCTGGGAAACTACGAACGATATTTAAATGTCACATTATCGCGGGACAACAACATCACCACGGGCAAGATCTACAAGGAGGTCATTGAGAAGGAGGTATGCCTGGAGGGGATTTTTTTCACGCGTAATGGGCTCATGCTCTTCTTCCTCTTTGAAAGCGAAAAGGAGAATATCTCGGGAAAACTGTACAGGTGGGCTGTGTTTTGCTGCGATCTTACGAATGCTGGGAACATAAGATCACAGATCGTTCCTCATGTCACGAACGCGATCCAAGACTGGATCCAACGCGTTTCGAAGATACCCGTTGATGAATCTGGCGAGGAGCCGGATGTTTGTATTATAGAGGTCCGTATTCGATATTTCTCTCCCCTTTTACTGTCTGATCTTCATGCACGTCATTCAGCTCGGCGGCACTGTTGGTGACATCGAATCAGCCCCATTTGTGGAGGCCATGCGCCAGTTCCAGTTCCGCGTCGGTCACGATAACTTTGCCCTTATCCACGTCTCACTCGTGCCCGATATGCACGGCGAGCAGAAAACGAAACCGACACAGACGACGGTGCATTCCCTACGCGGGTTGGGTCTGCTCCCAGATCTGGTACGCTAGGTGTCGGACCCGTTGCGAAAGGATGGTCTTATATGGATTATGGTAGATCGCATGCCGGCTGCTCGTCCCTCAACCCCTCAATCCCGCAACCAAGGACAAGATATCCATGTTCTGCCACGTCTCCACGGAACAGGTCTTCGGCGTGCATGATGTCAATTCAGTGTATCATGTCCCACTCCTGTTGCAGTCGCAAGGGATCGTCGAATACCTGCGAAAGCGCCTCAACTTGGACAGAGTCCCAATCAC
>JASFDG010000086.1:41081-57834 GCA_036937095.1 Phaeolepiota aurea
CTAATCATCATATTCATGCCGGAAATATCCAAAACACACATGGGTGGCACGATGCGCCTCGGCCTACGACCCACCGTGTTCGAACCCAGAACAGAATCATGGTCAATGGCAAGGAAACTGTATGGAGGTGCAGGGAAAATCTGGGAGCGACACCGGCATCGCTACGAAGTGAACCCGGAATACGTGCAGCGGCTGCATGACAGTGGCCTCGCCTTCGCTGGCAAAGATGAGAAGGGAGAACGGATGCAGATTCTAGAGCTGCCAGGTGGGTTTTCCGCCTTCGTCGCGCTTCGAAAGATGCCTCTTTGCTCAAGCGATGCTTCCTTTTTTGATGGACAGGGCATCCCTTCTTCCTTGGCCTTCAGGCACACCCTGAGTTCTGCACTCGACCATTGAACCCGTCTCCTCCTTTCCTCGGATTCATCGCGGCAGCGTCGAAAGGAAGTGTTTTAGCGGAGCAGCTGGCGTTCCAGCTCGCCAATTTCAGCCCTCCACATCCAAAAGATGCCATGGTCAGCGAGGCCATGTTGAAGAATTCAGCAGAAGAAGTCTTGGCAGGCAGCACAGCTGCCGAAGCCGCAAAAGACGTCATACAGGTCGTAAACGAAGACCTATAGAGCTTGTGTCCTCTGTACTGTTAATGTAACTTTTGCACTTTCTTAACGATAAAAATCCGTTTATTGACCTATAGAACTAATATGAAGCTCAATGATGGTAGACTGTATTATTTGTATTGTCTCGTTCACAATCCGAATGCACCAGTGGGGGTAATCCGCCGCAGCGATGATGCTGTCACTGATTGGGTTATTCCTGGGTCAGTTCATATGACAAGGTATCATATATCAACAGTGGCTGATTCCGCGCCACTATCAAGTACTTGGATAACATTCACCTTGCGCACGCCTTCCACACGTCAACATATATATTACATACCACTGAATAGAACTCCCGCAGCACCCTGTCATAGTACATAGGCCAGGAACCAGGTACTATCTATGACTCCGTAGAATAGGTCTGTGGGACTATCCCTCTGAAAGCCGGCGACAAGGCGCCTCCACTTGGCACTATGGATGAAGTATCGGCGATTGTGGGGAACAGCTGATCCCTCCACCTGCATGCCAGACCTTCCAAGCAGATACGCGCATTACTCACGGGCCGCTGTTGTCACTGGTAATGAGTTGCAACGAATTTCGAAATCTTAACAGCGCGGGATTGGAAATTTTACTTACACGAGCCCATATGCTTTCCACTGCTTCCTAGAATTTCAAAATTTCTGCGAGAACGGGCTTACCGAAGCGAAACCCTTTAACTGGCTGGACCCTGATCATAAAAGTTTACCTGCAGATTTCATTGGGCCTCCGAAATCGATGGGTGCGGCACCGGCCGATCGGCGTTCGCTCAGTATTAGCCGACAACTTACCGCTCAGAAAGGCAGCTAAAGATAACACTCAGAGATAAGGAATTCAAGAAGAGGGAGGTAAAAACCCATCCGCGAAAGGGCTTCATTCAGGTTTTTCCCCACTCTTCAACCTAAATTTCACTTGCTGCCAGCCACTCCTCGCCATGGTCCTTCCAGTTGAACCCGAATTTGAGCAGGTTTGTCTCGGGCGCTTGACAATGTTTCATACTATATTTATTCATGGCTATTTTCAGGCTCGTGATGAGCTCCAACAAAGCTTGGGTCCTTTCCTTGACGCCAACCCTGCGTACAAAAAGGCACTCGATATTGTTCAAATCCCTGAACGAGTCTTGCAGTTCCGCGTTGTCTGGGAGGACGACCAAGGCCAGCCACAGGTCAACCGAGGATTCCGGGTTCAGGTAAGAAATAATTTCTGCTGCTAGACAGGTGACCACGGGCTGACCTTGCTCAGTACAACTCTGCTCTGGGCCCTTACAAGGGTGGTCTTCGTCTCCATCCCTCCGTCAACCTCTCCATCCTCAAATTCCTGGGCTTCGAGCAAACTTTCAAAAATGCCCTGACTGGCCTCAGCATGGGAGGTGGCAAGGGTGGCTCCGACTTCGACCCTAAAGGCAAATCCGACTCTGAGATTCGCCGTTTCTGCGTCGCCTTCATGTCTGAGCTCTTCAGGCACATCGGTCAGGATACTGATGTTCCTGGTATGTTCTTCCTCTGCAAACCATCTCCATCGCTGCTTTCTCACTTTCACGCTCAGCTGGAGATATTGGAACTGGAGCACGAGAAATCGGCTTCTTGTTCGGAGCCTACAAGAAGCTCAGAAATGAGTTTGTGGGCATGCTCACCGGGAAGGGTCTCAACTGGGGTGGAAGCTTCATCCGACCCGAAGCTACTGGATACGGCCTCATCTATTATGTCGAGCATGTGAGTATATCGCCCTGCTATAATCCAGCTTCGGCTTACCCCCTGTCCATAGATGATTGCCAAGGCATGCCCAGAATATAGTCTTGACAAACCCACCACCCTGGTTGCGATCTCTGGTGCCGGAAACGTGGCGCAGTTCACCGCCCTCAAGGTCATCGAGCTCGGCGCCACTGTCGTCTCACTCTCGGACTCTAAGGGTGCCCTGATCTCTGACAAGGGTTTCACCAAGGACGTCATTGAGCAGATCGGCCAACTGAAATTGAAGGGCGGGTATCTCGAGTCGCTTCCTGAGATCCTTGGCGAGGGATACTCATACCATGCTGGTATGTACTCAGATTCATTACAAATTCAGCTGACCTTTTATCACAGGCAAACGACCATGGACACTGATTCCCAAGATCCATATCGCGCTCCCAGGCGCTACCCAGAACGAAGTTTCTGGCGAGGAAGCCGAGGCTTTGATTAAGGCTGGCGTGCGCATCGTTGCTGAAGGGTCAAACATGGTGAGTACTTCGAGCTTGGTCCCCGCCTTTAACAAGGACCTTTATACATTCCAGGGTTGTACACAAGAAGCTGTCGACATCTTTGAAACATCCAGGAAGTCCGGTCCTGGCGGGCTGTGGTATGCGCCAGGAAGTATGTACCTGTCTATCCATATGAGGCAGTGTTTCTAACACCCATGGTTCTTCCAGAGGCTTCCAACTGTGGTGGTGTCGCGGTATCAGGCCTTGAGATGGCCCAGAATAGCCAGCGATTGGCCTGGTCCACACAGGACGTTGATGCAAAACTGAAGTCCATCATGACAGACTGTTACCAGATTTGTCTTAACGCTGGCACTAAATGGTCAGGGGAACAGGTCGTGGACGGCGTCCTTCCCAGTCTGCTGTCGGGCGCCAACGTTGCTGGTTTTATCAAGGTCGCCGACGCCATGAAAGAGCATGGCGATTGGTGGTAGACCATAGCACAGCAACGCCTCATCCCCCTACATCTCCCGTCGTATTTAATCATTGGTGCCTTGCTCAAATCCAATTGTATCATAGTCTCCAGTTTGTAAAAGGTCACAATGTGGATGGGGGAACCCAAGTTTACATTGAATAGCATGAACTGTGTGTTACGACTCCATTTCGAAGTCTTTCGTTTCTGCTGGGAGGCCCGGAGGGGGCTTCTCGACCTGTTCGACGCCAATACTCCCTGCAGGCCTCCAAACGTTGCCTGCCGTAGCCTTCCACAAACGGATACAACCATCATTGCCCGCGGATGACAGTACAGTTCTGAGGAAGGTGTTCAGCAATGTAAGTCAGGTAAATACTACGACGCACCCAGTGATATTCCATTCCACTCTCCCGACAGCAGATCTGCGTAGAGTGTGCTTGAGCTATCAAGTCCACAAAATATAACCGATACGTACTTGTGTTGCTCAAAGTCGGCCACTATTGTTGCACTCCATTTGACCTCTTCCCGCTCACTATCTCTAGTATCCTCCAACCCAGTCTCACCGTCATCTCCGGGCTTCACCCTCCATATCCTGACTCGACCGTCTCGGCCTCCGGTCGCGATAAGGTGATACGACCTTCCACAGGACGGTGCCCAGGAAACAGACGTGATCGCAGATGTTTGCTTGTCTGATAACTGCGCCGTGGGCATTGCTGGCGATCCGAATGGAAGATTTACAGGCGGAACAGTGGTCGAGGGATCGGGGTCAAGCGTAAGTATCGTCGCAGGTCGGCGGGAGGGAGAAAGTTGAATTAGCTTTGAAATCGTTTAGCAACTATAATATTTTTTTTCGAGGGATACCGCTTACTTTCACAACATCGCTAATTCCAGCACTTGTTGCAATGATCTCACCCCAATATCGGTCTTTGCACCAAGATATCGACCACCCGCCATCGGCTTCGCGATTGCCCATGCCAGGCCGTGTTTGGGTCGACGCTGGTCCCTGCTGCAGACCCTGTTGGAGCGCTTGTGCAACAAGGGATGCTGATGCACCATCTAGGGTAGCATGAGTTTGTGTAGGTGTCGCTAGTGCCATCGTTTGGGTCCGAGAAACAGATCCTGGTGTATTACTGGCTGGCAATGATAATACATCAACTTCCTCCGAAAGTTGCCACGTCGTTAAAGATGGTTGTTCGAGGCATTCATAAATACGAAGGTGGTTGTCAGATGATATTGTGGCCTCCGAAAACTATCAAAAAAAAAATTGTGGTGTCGAAAAGCTCGACAGTACTCACGAATTTTAATCCAAAGTGATGAGGCGCGAAGTCGACGGATCGTACTGTGCCTTTAGCGTCGAGGAGGACGGCCCGTTCCAGCCACCTGCAAGTCGAACTACTGCCACTTGCTTGCTGTGTATCTGACTGGATCATTGGGGACACCTGTTCCCAGACTTTTACTGTTCGGTCAAACGAGGCAGACGCTATGATAGAGCCAAATTCGGGATGGGCCCAGCTGAGTTTTGAAACTGCTGCATCATGAGCCTACTGGTTGATTAGTATGAACTACCAGCCGAGTAAAGCGCGTCTTAATAGCTACCTTCCAGTCATCTTCGACCGCCCATTGATTACTAGTCTCATCCAGTTGCCAGACCTTTATTCTAGCCGAGAGTCAGCACGAAGCCAGTCGTTCAGAACATGAGAAACCCCTACCTTTGGTCCAAACTGCATGTGGCTAAGCGGAGTCCATAGAAATCGTAGGACGCGTCTGTCACAAGATCCGTATGTGCATTCGGTATCAATCCCGTTTGCTCCATCGGTCTGAGGCTGTGGGCTGGGGATAACGGAGAAGTAGACCAGTAGGATGCAACGAAGATCGTACGCGACAAAGACAGTGATATCACGTGCTGACATTCAGCTGAACAAGTCCCGATTCGTTACAATACCACTACCATCAAATTCCAATAAATTTAACCTCAGTTTATTTATTTCTGTACTTTACATAGCCCGTCTGCATCCCACCTTTCACTGCCCACACCTGCACGCACAATAAACAAATCATCAGGATCATATTTCTTCTTGATGGCGCTTAGTTTGTCATAATTGGGTCCAAAGAATGTGGTCCGGAAGTTGTCTTCCAGGGCGTCCGCCTCATTGGAATAAGCCCCCGCGTTTTTCCCGGACATCTTCTCCAATATTGGCAGCTGTTCGCGTTTGAAAAGAGTCTCGTTGCTGTGCACCTCAGGAATAGTCGCGTTTTCAAGCCAAGCATTAGCTATAACGATCTGAATATATAGTGCATTATAATATGCACGAGCTGAAGGGCGACATGGACTTACATGAGTCTTCGCCGTTCGCCATGCTGGAATAACTGCATTTGAGATATTTGCATTCGCAGCGACTTGTCCTGTTAAGATGTGAGTATACGCCCACCAATAAGTGTGAGAGAATGCATCAACCTCCTGCGACAAGGTGACCCAATATACTAACGGATCGACAACGGTGAGTCATAGCGTTCTAAGTCCAAAAAGGCAGGACCCACTTAAGGGTTGGCCCGGGACCATCTAGCAGCGCCTTATACACCTCGCCGACCGTTTCGGGGGAATCACGATATGCGGTAGCTGGAATAAGCCTAGAGCCTAAAACCATATGCGCGCCCGCGGCATCGTCCTTGTTAAACAGGAGGGCGTTTACGTCGTTCTGCACACTTGACTGTGTGACATTTACTCCTGGAATAGCCTTGACATCGCTCGAAAACGGTTGAAGTGCCTTCTCAGCTGTTGAAATAGAAGATTCAGGGAAGAAAGAGACTACTAGCATAGCGAGAGCGCCTTTAGGGATGCCGAAGTCAGGTATACCAACGACGGTTGCGTTTACGGAGTTGACCACATAGAAATATTGTCCAGCTCGATGGGCATCCCAGTCGAAGATATGCCGGGCATGGACGGTAGCCACCTTTGACATGGCTGTTGTATCATTCGCCACGATAGCCATCGTATTGACGGTCATGTTGAATGTTGGGAATGTCCTAAATGTAGCGGTGATGATGACTCCCCAGCTACCTGCGCCACCTCCACGAATAGCCCAGAACACTGTCGAGGTTGGCATAAGCGAACATTCCACACCAGGGGAATGAAGGGAATCATACGGTCTGAATTCTGGACTTCATTAGTGGTGATTAGTTGACCATTAGCCAGCACCATTGTAAGTTCTACGGTCTCATACGTTAATGTATAACGGTAACCGGCGTCGAAACTCACCCAAGCAGTTATCTGCAGCTAGGCCAAACATTGGAGAAGTCGCAGAGTGCCCGGCACCTTGCACGTAACCCGCAGCTCCCACTACTGTTGCAGCTGATCCTCCAACAGAGAATCGACCCCTTGCCTTATTAGATGTATACATTTGTTGCAGGTTGGCTCCGCTACCCAGCGTCACAGCCGACCCCAGACTCTTTCCGTTGACTATGAAGTCATCTGTGTAAGCAATACTTTGCAGCTTGTGTGTCGATATCAATAATGAATTCTTCGCGGTTGAACGACCAAGATAATCATGACCGGACGACTTGATAGCAAGGCGCAAATTGTGATCTTTGGCGAATTTGACGCCAATCTTGGAAAATATTATTATTACCACTTCCTATGTAAAGAAGGCAGAAGCACCTGAACATCGTGGGCGGATTCCGCGAGGACTGCGAAGAGAGGCACGTCCCCTTGGCCGCATACTTTCGTCGAAGGTTCGCATAACGAGGGAGGGTGAGATTCGTAATCCTTGCTAACGGTCAGATCACATTGCCACGCTCGGATCCACATAAGCCATACCTGCTCCCAGTTGACCTAGGAATCCGAGATTAGCACATTGCAAATGACGTAGGGAAACGAATTAACATCATTCATAGCACCTGGGATAGCAGCGCGGAATACAGAGCTCGCGAATTCTTGACCAGTGCAGCCTCCCCTATCTTTGCAGAATTGAGCAGATGGCACTACATGAATGAGCTTCCCCGACAGAGAGGAATTCAGTGCAGTCCATTGAGCATGCGTAGGGAAGTCAGGCGCCCCTGGGATGTTTCGGCACTTGGGGCTCGAGGCAGCATTGGCCAACCCGGGAAGTGAAGAGGTGCCGAAGGCAAGAAGGCGTAGCACATGATATAGAAACATTGGGTCACTCAAGGTCGGAGGAGAATGCTCGCGGTTGCCTATATATAATCCCGCGAGAGGGAAAATAAGGCAAGCTCCTTTTCTTGATTGGCCTCGATTAAGAAGCTAACATCGTAATGATCAATATGCTTCTGACCAGAAAAAAAAAAGGTGCGAAGGTCCTCCATTCATGTCCATCAGGACGTGTCAGATATGGCCTTCCAGTCCACAACAAAGCGTTCTGAAGCATGATTGGTAATTTGAACGAGCCGAACAATGGTTCTTGGGTAGCCAGCTGTGGGCGATATCGTTAAAACTAGGGGCCGTCTCCAAAAAGCAATGCCGAATTCAGATTCCGCTTTTGCATTGTGAATGCGATTAGTACATGAGAAACGGCGGAGCAGCGTAAGCATCGGAGACCTGTCATTTGTTGAAGCATGCGTAGGTATTCATTCTTCGATGAGGAATGTGGCATCGGACGTGCTGGTAGCGACGAGGGCTTAAAATGCGGACTTTGTGGCACAACTGAATGATCCTCGATAGATATGGTCCGGAAATGCCAAGTTCGTATTGACACCACCACATTTTGACAGGCTAACTTATGGTGCGAAACCCCTAAATACTAACACCAATGGCAGACAAGAAATTTTTTTGTCATGTTAAGTCCGATTTTAGGCAACAACATGTCAGGATTCTATTGCGATGTAAAAGGGACTGAAATCGAGTCAATGACGCAACTACATGCTGTGTGAAGTACATCCTCGAGTTACAGCCTGACTTCAAAGGTCAGAAATCTCTTGTTCAAGAGGTGCCAGTATTTGAGGCAGCAGGAAACCTCTGCATCTGATGTTTTTGCTGCATGCGAGGCATCCACTAGTCTTTTCTTCTCTGTACAGTAGCAGAATATATATACTAATTTAAAACCATAACTGCCCACCTCTTTCACCTATCAGCCCATGATGGCCCAACCCAATGCTGTTAGATGCACTTCCACCCGGGCATTTGGATACAACTACGAGGTGTGGTGTAAAGCATGTCTCAAGCAGCAAATAGAAGTCGATTCGGTGTTGTTCACACAAGGCATCATAATCACTACGAACGAGGAAGATCGTTCTAGTCAAATCCGATATTGTGGAGACCTATGGCTCACCATGAGCATGACCGAGAAAGTGTATAGACAGATATGGAGCACTGTCCACCATAAGATACGGTCATTCGCGGCGACAGCACTCAGCCATCAGTGCTCTCAGAAGAATAATCAACCTAAATTACGAACCACATTATTCGAGTTGGCCTATCGGAGATCGAGGTTACCAAAATTGTACCATCTCAATCCGAGATGTTGCAAGTAGTGAAGGTTCGCAGATCAGGTGTCAGACCTTGCATGCGGGATGGGCAATGTATGACTTGATCTTTTGAAGACAGGAGGAGGCCTAAGGGGGAAACTCCATTTTGATGTGAGGTTGTAAACGCATGAGGCTTAGATGGGTGTATATAATCCCACATTTGAGCTGGCAGTAGCACTACGATTATGTTGACCCACATGTGACGCCTGCGTCACTTGGAACCAGTTGCTTTCTGTAAAGCATTGATAATTTTATCAACTTCGGCAACATACCGGTCTGTGAGTTTTTGAAACTGGTAACATCACGTCAGCAAAGTAGTACACTGAGCTGTGTGACTGTACCTCTTCAATTTCTATAGAGCGCTTTTCATATTTGCCCCGCTTCAAGCTGGCCTGGTGTTGCTTTCGGATTTGAGTGCGAATTTCCTCCGCCTTTCGCTTCGAAGAGGTGTATAACGCCGTACGTGCCTCCACAGTTGGCCTGTTACGAAGTTAGTCAGAACGTCAATGGAACAGCTGTCGTCTCACTTGGGGATGGGGACCTTGATTGTCCGGCTATCTTGTCTATGGGGGACCACACCGGGAATCTTGGAGTCATACAGTGCTGCTTCAACATGTTTCATGTTCTAATATGTCAAGTATGAGAATCTATGATGAAAAGCCGGTTGAGAAATTCAGGAATCTCACATCCTCCTCAAATAGCGTGATAAGAAGTGTCGTGCCCTCTCGAACACCAACTGTGGCAAGCTCATCCAGCCTCAACTGCTTCTCGTTGCCTGGGGTCTTGACGCGGACAGGGTCAAGCATGGCGGGAGTTACTCGTCCGCTGGCTTGAGTTTCCTTGGCTGCGCACTCCTTTCGGTACCATTCAACAGCAGTTTTCATAGCTGCTTCGGCTTTAGAGTATTCTTGTTGGGCTGCTGGATCTGTGATGGGCTGTTGTGAGCCAGGAACGAGCGTGGACGTCGACTTTGATTTCCCCTTGGTTGCATAAGTTCGGCACAGGGCCGTACTCGGTGGCAAAGGTCGACATTGTCTTTCTGCGTGCAGTGCGACTTGAAGGAAGGATCTGCGCGCAGACAATGTGAAGCGATGAAGAGACATTTGAGAGTTCAGGCGACCTCATCTCCTGACATGATCGACGTTACATAATATGTTTTTGATGGGTGCACCACAACTAACACGGACAGTGTTCAAGGATTCCAGTGGAATGCTACATGCATATACAAGAATCAGATATTTTGTTTCCATTTAAAGTTATGTTGCTTGAGGAGAAATCTTTAGTAGGACCTATTATTATGATATGTACTGTATATCTCCTCCATCTAACAAGTTTTTGATAAAGAACTTATCAACGGACTGGTGAGCATTTTTGCAGCAACCGAGCAGAGCAAGAGGTTTACTCAATCCTGTGATCTACCTCTTAAGCTTCAGTGAATATCAGTGAATGATAGTCCTGGACTGTCGGCCAACATATCATTGACCCATGGAGCTTGATGCATTCCGTTGATTTATCGGATTGGGAAAAATAAGGCAGATCGCCAAAGTGACCAAGACTAACTCAGCCTTACTGAGATGCAGAACGCTTAGCATGGGCGACAGGGACGCGTCCATTACGCGGCCACGTGAGCGTAACAAGGTCGCGTCTGTGTGACCGTGACGAACAAATTGAAGTACCACCGTCACAGTTCGAGAGACGTCACAACTTGGGTTTCGTTGTCGCCATGTCCTTCCATTCATTCTCCGTTCCGACGTCGCCCGCAATGACCCGCTCATCCAAAAATCAGCCAGTGACTCCCCAGAGAATCGCGCGACATCAGAACCGGCATTCTCAGTCTTTTTACAAATCACCAATGACACCCTCAACACCCTACACACCGCTCAGTGTACATTCCACAGATTCTGCGGGATCGTCTACTCTCACAACCCCAGATAATGTGGCCTTGAACAGCAAAAAGAAACACTCGTTTCCTATGGAGTCTCCAGACATTGTTCGCTCAGGTATCACCAGCAATGGCAAAGACAAGAGCCTCGCAGATATTGCGGAGAACTGGAGATCTCGCGCTAGTGAGAACGGCATCAAAGTTTCGTCTGCGAACCCGGTCAATGATGATTCTCACTATGGCGACGACGAAGGCAAGTGAATATATGCGCAGAATTTTGAATTTAGCTTATTGGCGCATATAGCAAGCGATGTTGCCAACGATTCCCTCTATATTACCACTGAAGAAGGTTTGCGGATTATCACATACCACAAATGAATATTGACCAACCTTATTAGCACTTCTACCTCCTCACTTTCTTGCAGTACAACGATCTAATAAGCCCTCAATCGTCCGACCCCGTGCCAATTCCTATGCGTCTTTACCTACCTCTCGAGCGATGCCGTTATCGCCAACAGTCCCCCGCAATAACAACCGGGGTACCTCAGGACTGTCTCCCCTCCGCATCCGCCAGCAGAATTCCCAATTTAATCAGAGCGTCAACTTAATGGCTACGCCTCCGCCAAACCGGAGTCTCGCGACACAGCTTAAATTGAAGGGTAGCTTCACAGACCCCGCACATACAAGAAGACGGGAAGCATTTGGAGTGGTGAGTCACATCCGGTTATAATCTTGCTTGCCTGAAGCCATCCTTTCTCATTAGCGTACGCCTGCACCGAACCTAAGTCTTCGAAATGCAAGTATGAATACAAGCATGGGACATGACACATCCCTTGACTTATTTGATATTGATGAGAATGACTACGAGTATGACTATCAACAACCCGAAGAACAGGATAACTCTTTCTCCTTGAGTTTGCAAGCACATAATGCGCATCTCTATGGGTATCAGCCATACCCGCAACACATCTATCAGACATTCCCCAATCAACCTCAGTTCGCCGACCCATTCCAATCTTTGGGAGTCAATATGGACACGGGTAGGGGACAAGTTTTATCAAGCATCGCAGAAAGCGTGGAACAACACTTCCACGCTAATCAGCAGAGCAACTACCAAGCGGAACTGGGATCATCCTCGACACAAGGCTATTTTCCATATGGGTCCCATCTTCACCAACCTCCGCCAGGCCTTCGCCACGTCTATCCGAAGCCGATATGTACACCCGCTCCAGTCGCTATACCAATTCCGGCCAAATTCTCTAGAGGGTCAGAGAAAGGGAATCCCTCCGCGCTCAACAAAGCCTTGGATCAATCTCTGGATTTTTCATCAGCTCCTGCTGAACGCCCATCCGAATGTTCTGTCTGTCTCGCTCTTCGACCTGCGACTCTGGCTATTTTGAAGCCTTGCGGACACCCTCTCTGTTCTGGGTGCTTGACAAGCGCCTTAAACATTGTTGGTGAGAAGGACATGGAGTGTGCAGTATGCAAGCAAAGTGTCGCGGATTTCAAATTGATTGTGGGGAGCAGCAAGTTCGAGGCGAAGTCAGATGAAATCCCTAGTAAAGACGCTCGTACCGATGGGAAATCCTTCTTTGATCCATTATTCTCGTCTCCTGGAAGCTCCACAGCCCTTACCAACGAAGATAACGGACCAGTGAGCCCCGGGGGGCTAGAGAGCGCATTTGAGTTTGGCCTTGACTTCGAGGAACTCCGGGCAAGTACGCCAAAACTTGAGCGCGGAAATGAGAGTCAATCAATCACAACCCAAAATCAATCTGGATCCCGTAGAGGTAAAGAGGAAAATCATGTCGTCCTCCGAATCGACAATGTCCCCTGGGTGAGTTATGTCTACCTGAGTAGGCAGCATCTGATTCATAGCTTGTAAAGGACATCACACCGTCGCAAATAGCGAAATGGGTCCAGCAGCCCGTGGAACGAGTCTACGTCCTTTTGGATGGCAAAGGGAAAACGATGAGCCATGCCTATGTGGAGGTCGCAGATGCAGGAACAGCGGGCGCTATTCTCCGGGGAGAAGTGGCGGTCCCTCATGGGGCTCCGAAGAAAGAAAGAGGAAGTGTACTCGGGAGAGGAAGAAGAGCACGAGGTGTTACCGTGACGCGGAGTGGTCAGGAGGAACTGATGGCCGATGTACGTTGAAAAAATAAGATTGGCCATTCACTCTCGCTGATTTTTTCCGCTGCTCTATAGCTGTTCCCTCAGTGGCGTGGAACGTTTGATGGCCCTCGTCCCTCCCTTGCTGGACTAGATGGCGGCAGGATAGCTAACGCTCTAGAGCGTGGTTTATTGACTGAGGGAGAAATTTCCGGCCTGCTGCATCTTATAAGGGAGCCTGATGTACGTTTCTCCTTACAATAATCTTGAAGTCCTTATCGATTTGTTTGCAGTCTCATTTCTTGAAAGTCCCTTGCCTCCCCTTTTACTCTTTAATGAGCGTTCTAAGCAAGTTCCCAACTGATGTTGATAGTCGCGTCTTCTGGTCCACGGGAGTCCGCGACATGTTATACGGTACGCATTCACACTGTCGTTGAAACTTTGCTAAAGGCGTCTTTCCAGATGTGTCCTATGGTGAGAATGTCGTGTTCCATCTTTTGGTATACCTTTACTCATGCGTCATTGCCAAAAGTCGCAATCCAGGTACTCTTGACGCGTGTGGAACGAGCAAAACAAGCACCAGCCACGTCCTGCGATGAAGAATATAATATGGACCTTGTCAATCAGCTCTTGCAGGCTGCAATCAATTGTCGCGGTATGCTTTTTCCTAGTTGGATTATTGCTTCATCCTCACTTCTGCCGTCCTTGTCAGCATTTACTTCACAACAAGCCCAGGAGTTACGCAAATTCTTGAATCAGGACGGACAGCGGTCTCTGTCACCCTCTGATCACACAGATGACAGTTTCAATTCTTGGTCTATTTCTAACTCCCCTTCCCAAGCCAGCGCACCGCGAACACCTGCGAGCCATGATAAAGGATCTATTGAAAACTTGGCTCGAGAGTTTGGGGTTGACGCACATCTCGTACAAGCCCTCGCACAGAGGCTTGCTGGCCTTGCCTAAACAAACGCGTTGAACGCTTGATTTTTGTCCTTCACGAGCTACCATGATAGACTGTTCCGATTGCCCCCGCTATGAAACATCGCTTTCCCTTCCTATGAAACTCCGTTCTGTCGTATGTTATCCTTCGCATGTCGTTGCCCTCTCATTTCCGGTTGTGGGTCAGCCTGTTTTTTTCTTCTACAGCTTGCTGTTTTCCAACAATCACGCGCTTGGTCTTTCATTGCCTCCTCGCCATTGTTTATGTCCTCGTATACGGTACTGCTACTCTCTTCTAATAGTTTTCCCGCTGGTCGTCCTCCATGTTTTCATTTCCCCAATTTTGTAGCGCAATCCCAAAGAATCAATTTGTACATGAAACCCCAACTGTATAGGTTCTGGAAAAACTGAAGTCTGAAGCAAAAATTGATAAGTAGAGGTGTCTGCATATTATGTATCAAGAGCGGAGAATACATTGGCATAAATTAAGGAGAGTGAGTACTTGAGTAGTCATGTTCCAGAATAGTGAATAATGAATGTAGGGTGATGCATAGATTAAAAATGATTGTGAGTGTAATGAGACGCCTGTAAGATTACCATATCTGAAAATGAAAGAACTGCCGCGATTTTCTTTAAAGCTTGAATAAAATACAAATCTGAGGTGTCTTCGATAGCTTGAATAGCGACTCATAAAGAGCCAGCTGGACCCCCTGTTCCTCGAGAAAGAGACGGCCCCAAATCAGCCCCAGTCGATGTCGCGGAGTGTGCAAGAAATCCAGTAAAGTGTTCTTCATCCTCGCCTTCGTTTGAATTGGTCCTTCGCGCCTTCCTTACCCACCCAGTCCCCCACTCCTCGCCCCCATCCCATTCGTCATCGACCCGCCTCCCACTTCGCCCTGGTACGCCGCCCTCGTTACGCTGCGCTTGCCCATGGGCAAATCTGAACTTCGAAGAGGCAACCCGGAAAACACTGGCTGAATTGCGGCGCCCACCCATATCATGTCCGAGATGTTTCCGGAGGCTTTTGATAGAGTTTTGTCGCTTTGCGGGGGCGAGGATGCGTGCGAGATCTAACTCCCCCTCTTCCTCCTCCTCCTCCTCATCGTCCTCCTCGCCTTCCGAACTCACATGATGCCCCACATTCCGTGTGGTCGCGGCAGTAGCAGTGTCTGCGGCCGCGCATTGTGCTAGGTATACAGCGCTCCGAGGTCCAGTCGTGGCCGAATTTGACCATACGTCGCCCTCTGTCCGGGTCCGTGCAAGGCTAGGAACTCGGTTCTTCTCACCCTTCACCTTCCCGCGCCCACGGTCCCTCCCAAGACCTCCACCCCGATCCCGCCCCTCATGGTGCCCAGTGCGCGTCGCGGACGTTGTTCGGCTACCGGGGGCACTCCTGCAGACAACCCGCGTGCAGCTCACCTGGCCCTCGCTCCTACCCGACTTCCCCGGGGTAAACAGCGCTGGGGGCGCCAGGCGCGCCGACGCCGACGACGCTAACGACGAGGCGCGCGAGATGTTCGTGTGGTCGGACAGGCCCGTCCGCTGTGGATACAATTTTGCCAGCCGCGGTCTGCGCGAGGACGTCTGCGAGAGGGAGCTGCGCGTGGGGCGCAGGGCGTGCGGTCTGTGCGGTCGCGGTGAGGGGGAGATGGGGGCAGGGCCAGGGCCAGGGGGACGGGTGGGCCCGCCGATGTAGGCGCCCGTGCCACCGAAGAGCACCGCACGCGCCACGGTCTCGAGCCATGTCCGTGGGAGGGGCGGCTGCCCGTGCTCTTCCTCCCCCTCGCCATTCCCCCGACGGGTGTACACCGAACTAAACCCATCGGCGTCGTGCTCTGGATCGTTGAGGAGAAGGGAAATCCGGGAATTGTTGGTTGATACAGATTTATGCCGGGGGGGCATAGTGGGTGCCGAAGCCATGTGGCGCAAATATGCACCTGCACGCGATGGCGGCGGGTGGGCGAACATTTCTGGGGATGGGGGTGCTTGCCGGTATAAAGACGAGCGTGAGGTCTGTTTCTCTAGCTGGCGGTGGGAATGATGTCCAGAAATGCGATGAACGAGCTGGGGACGGGAGCTGGACTGCACGAAACTGGGTATGTAAGGTTTTGGCCTCGGGGTGGCGTCGATTGGGGAATCGATGACAGGAGAAATGCTGGATGTTGAGGACTTGCCTTTTCGTCTAATTTCCAGAGGCGACGCGGGGGGTGAGTAGGCGATGGCAGATGCGCAGACGTCGTCCGACCGGAACATGCTGGACGACCGGCTGCTTGCTACACCGGGCATGAGATTTGCTAAAAAGCCTACCACCGCACCCACGCCCTCTCTCATGCCTGATCTACGATCCACGGCGGCTTCTTCGTCATTCGCATGGTCCCCCCGCTCACCCTCTGGGGTGAATACTCGTGTTTCCTTGTATCCTGCTTCCTTTAGGAGATCTTCGAGACGCTCATATGTCCTAGACGTCCCCCTTCGATGCAATGGTACACGCCCTAGTTCTGGATACCGCGAACGCGATCTGCCAGAGCGGGGCGGCGTTGCAGGTTGTGGCGGCGACGTGGACGAATTAGACGTAGAATTTGACTGAGAAAGGCTGGGTGATGATGGCCCCGTCGAAAGATTGATTTCGTAGGTGGCCTATGAAACATGTTATTCATGGAAAATCCTTTCACTTCCAGCAAGATAAAACATACCTTGACTTGTGAACTCTGTGTATTTGTGCGCGAAAGAGCCGCCATTTTGTAATAGGTTACCCCCGAGATTGTGCTTCCAAATTTTTTGCGCCTTATCGTGCACAAGCTCAACGAGCTCGAGCCTGGTCGTGGTTGTCGACACTCTTGATCCTGTGGGACGTTGTATGCTGGCTCTGCTAAAAAGGTGGCAAGATCATGAAGAAGAAGGGGTTATATCAGGAGATCATGGAAATCAATGTTTCAACACGTGGCCCGAATCCTCGGCAACAAGGCAATGCATTGGTAAGTTAAGAAGAAAAGACAGGAAAAAACTGCCTCCCATGCTCTAGCTCGCCTGAACTTGAAAGCTTCAGGCTCAAGTGCGGTTGATTGATG
>JASFDG010000087.1:7512-20452 GCA_036937095.1 Phaeolepiota aurea
ATGTGGAACGCAGCTGTTACTAATTGGGAAGGTACGGGTGTTTACTCTGCCATGATTGCGTGTGCTGATTTCAAGCCCTTCAAGTTGAACGATACCTTGAGCTTGCGTGAGGACATACAGTATGGTCGTTGTGCATGTATCCGGATGGGAGGCTCTCGAAGTTTCGATGTAGTCTGTTCAATGTACATGGAAACGTATTGTCTTTATGAAAGCCAGGCCAGGGCTGTTATTGCCACCACAAGTTAACAGGCTTGCGATCATGACCAGTTCCAATAATACCAACAGCCACGCCGTAAAGATCTTGACTCTGCTTCACGGGATATAGTGCTTATTTTGAAATCTATGCATTTAGTTTATGCAGCCATTTAATAAAACTGGGAACATCCTGGGAAAAAAAATCAAACGTTAACTCAGCTAGGATAATACTGCCTTGAGCAGGGGAGACGGCTACCATAGCGATTTTCTTGGGCATGGTGCTTTCCACAATGAACCCGGGGATGCTACCTCCTGGTGTACTTGACGTCGCCATGCGCCATTCTATGCTTCCGTTCTCCAACTCCATCACGCGTTCCACACTGGCGTAGTGGCCTCTGATCCCCTTCTCTTCCATCTTCAAGAGGGCTTCATCGCCAGGAGACGAAAGGTCGATCGGTATCGAGACGACGACTCTGTAAGTAAATGCTGAGTTGAAAGCGACAATCAATTCAGTCAGTCAGTGGCTCTGACCCTGTTCTAGGAGACGTCTCGCTCTGGTGCACGACCTGGAGCACTGTAAATACACGGGGCGAGACTGGTCGTGTGAACGTGTAGTATAAAGTCCAGATAGATGCGGTAGGCGAAAGCTCTTTCACTTTCGTGACCTTGGAAACTTCGTGTATGAACCTACCCGTAGGTTCAGAAAAATAAAATGTGAACTGGGTCATCCCTCACTCTGCTTCATTTACTGCTTTGTTTTTGGACAGTTTCTCCCAAATTTGGTCAAAGGTCACCTCGCTTGGTGCGTGTTCGCTGACACGGCAGTGCCATGGTGCGCCATCACCGTGCCTCTGCGGGTGACTTAGTGTTTTGACGTTCTTGTAGTACGTCTTTCCTGGCTTCCATGAGAGGGAAGATTCGATGAGCGCGGTGCCCTCCGCGATGATATCCTCTTCAGACGGAATTTCTGAAGGGTCAGGTGAGCAGAACAAAGACCAAGGTATGCTTATCGACTGGGGCAAGCAGAAAAGGAGGACTCACCAGCCGGCTTCAAAGGCATAATTGTCACGAATGGTCTGGACTCGCCTGCAGCCATGTTTACCTCGCTCAGGACGTAGGCTGAGAGGATAACAAGAGAAGAAGGCAACGAACGACTTCTTGCGAATCGCGCAGCATGAGGCTATAAATAGGCTTGCGTACCCGACTTACCTATCTCCTTTGGCTTTGGGCCATGAACGTGGGGAAGGGCTCGGAGTCGGGATATAAATAGAATTGGGAGTGGAGGCACTTGAAATATTTCCGTGATGTGATCTGGAAACGGAAAGGTGATGGAAGTGGCAAGCTTAGACGCATAACGTGGACTTTGGTTACTAAAGTCAAGGCTGCCTCTACGAGGTTCTATGGCACCGAGCCCGAGTCTGGTTTGCAAGCCATGGAGAATGCACGGTGCAGATGGGTTCGATACGGCAGTGAATAAAAGTACAGTACTTTGCCAGCGAGTTATTTGCAGATCGGCTGACGAGCTACTCTAACTACTATTCACGAATTCTCACAGCGTAAGGTGCCTGCTTCATCGGAACATCCAGTGTGTCGCAAAATCCTACCGGCGATGGTGTGCGATTGCCTCCATATATGCCGCCATAGCCACTGGCATGGGTTTGTTCGCTCGAAAAAAGAAAATGAGGCCTAGCAAATTCTCGCCAAGGAACAACTTACATCTGCATGTGGCTTTTCTGTTGGTGTTGTAATATCTTCTTCTTGCAGTTGCGGCACCTAATCACGCAATGGCATCTGTCTTTGGATGCGTTCTTTGTTTCCCGTGCATGCGCCTTTTCAAGGTCGCTAGCCCCATTGACTTTGGCCCACCTACCCTTGGCGTTCGCACCACCATGAGTTTTTAGCTCGTGCACAATCTTTGGTGCCATTAAGCGCAGGGTAACAGGGGAATGGCAAAAAAAAACTGACCGCATTTCTCCACGTCATGACCAAGCGACCTCGCTCAGGATCAACGCACTGTTTACATTCGACCCGTGCACTCAGCTTGTCCATCCCGCCCATAGTCACCGTCTCCGGATTCTTACCACACAGCGTGATGATCACCTTGGCCACCCCCGAGGCTTCCTCGTGAAAGCTCACTTGGTCACCGCCCAAAATTCCAAGGCGCAAGCGTCACATTGCGAGGGACCACGTCGCGCCAGTTGTAGTCACTTTTATCCTCTTTGTCATGAGTAGATTTGTGATCTGTTACCAGGCATTCATGCACTAGCACGCGGGGGTATGAAATCGGGTCCGTGCACCACTGGCAGCGGAAAAGTGTTGTTGCGAGCTTGAATCGGACATCAACAGTCAATACTGCACTGGATCTGTGATTCGGGGTCCTCGACTGAGGCAAGAGGCCTGCTAACAAATGGTGTCTAGATTTGTTGAATCCTGTGATAAATTTGCGGTGCCTTCGAATTTCAACGTCGAACGCGTCGTGACGGAGGTTCTGGTTGATAGGCGTGTCGAAAACGATGGCACGGATGGGCTCCGTTAACACAAGGTCCACAGCGCTGGGTTTGAGCTCGTCCCGAGCCTTAAACCCTATTTTAGGGGAAAACCTATTTGATAATTGCCAGAACCTTGTGCTCAGCGTTGTCACGCGCTCCCTCGCCAAACGCAACGCCTGTTGGTCTGCGAGATATTCTAATACATTAGGCTTCAAAGATTCCCATTCTGTGTGCCAGAAGTAAAAATTAGCAAGGTCAGCAATGTGCTAGGATATCGAGTCAGTTGACCTTGGTCTGTGAGTACCTCCGATCCCAGGCGACCAGGAAGGTCGAGAAACTCCAGAGAAGTGAGGCGGAGAAACTCTCGGTGCCAGTCAAGGGGGGCCACTGAATTTGGTTTAATTCATAAGGCTCACTAGATAGCATAGCTGCTTACCCATATTCCTGAGTTTGTTCTCAAGGCTACAGGGCGGGGAAATGAGGATGCATGACATGTAAATTTTGACCTTAAAACCACTCACAAGTTCTCGCGCTGGGCGAGGATATGATATATATCCCATGCTAGGCCTTGCCCTGCATCATCTGGGTCCTGCAATTCCGCAAAGGGAGCTGCATACTGTGTAAGTCATAGTAAGCGCTGCTGCCCCCCAATGTTGCTTGTGGCGGACACACTGATTGACGCAGATGAATGGCCGCGCTTCGTTGTTGAGTATACAGCAATAGCGCAGCAGCGTCGCCTTCTCGTTCTTTGAGGCTATTACACACCTCTTCGTATTCGCTCTTTAGATAGATAGGGTAAGAAGCTAGGAAGGTAGCACTTCAGCGCCGAGCAGAATTGCTAAAGCGCACGATGCGTCACTTACATCTAAACCACTGCCGGAGACTCATACACAACCTTACCGCATGGAGATTTGGGCTATCCTTACATTCCGCAAATCTGTACAGCCTCAGCTTCGAGATGAAGAAATTGACCCGGCATATTGTCGTACTTTTTGAATAGACACGACTTGCATGATCGGAGCTGGACCTCAAACAGCATCATAGACCCACGCGACGACGCGCAAAACTAGAAGTGCAAATTGAGCAAACGTGTATACCAGCGAATTGGGGGGTCGGGTTCCCTTACAGAGCAGAACGTACTGAACAGGAGGTGCGCATATCGCGCAGCCCTCATGCCGGGAGCTCGAGGTGGCAAGGTTGGCACGACCCGTGCCAACGCCTAAACAACACAATCCCGTTCTCAGTACCTGATTATCAGTATGATACGGGGGCCACAACAACGTACGTTCTCCCAGACAATGTCCATGGACGGCGCCAGGAGTGTGGTGTGCTGGTCTTTGTCCACCCGCGCGAGCGCGAGTAGCTCCCGGGGCCCTGCGTAGCTGAAGATCTCGAGCTGCAGCCATTGGCAGCGTTGCCATCCCTGTTGGTTTGCCACGCTTACCACGGGGCCGCCTGGGAGCGCTCCGCGCCTGAGCTCCAGGTTCCTCATGGGCGGCATTCGTTCTGGCCTTTTTCTTGGGTGGTGGTGCTGGGTCTGGATCGGCAACCTGACGGTCCTTGTGCTGCATGACCTTGATCCGTGCAGAGGAACGTGTCGGTGCACGGTTATGGTGAAATCTTTGCATTTGCCAAATATCTAGCTGGGTAGGAAGATGAAATCTGGAACCGTCACACTTTCAACTTCGTTGTCAAAATCTCAATTTTGTGCGACAACTTTGTTTCATGGGATCTACATACCCTAGGATAAGCATTGTGTGCTGACACTTTCGGCAGTGTGAACCAGTAGGCAGATCACAATTGTACTACTATCATATAATAAGGTCAGCAACGTGGTTGAGGGTCACTTCATGGGTTAGGTCTTCCAGCTTTCATGGACAGGCGACTTGATGTTATGCCGCTGCCGTGATCCCGTCTTGGGACGGACTTCTGCAGGATATGGATGAGCGGAGACCAAGGTATGCTTGATGGCAAAAAAAGGTGGGGGCCCTTGACCTGCTGGCTTGGAAGGAGCAATTGTCGACATCATAATGGGTCCGTCTGCACATGGTACAACATAGGTGTTGAGGTAAGGAGTGGGCAGGGCAGCGTTCGCGGTCTTCGTATGGGTGCCACAAGGTGGGGCTCCCACCAACCCCCGAGTTTGACGCCCATAAGGTTAGAGTAAAGCCACAAGGGTGGGCAGGTAATTCAGGATTTGTGCGTCGACGAGGGTCCGGGTATGAGAATAAACAGCTGATACATCTCGACATGTTCTCAATCCTTGTTCGCGCCCTCTGAATGTCATCGGTTGCTTAATATTATTGGACTTCATGGTCTGCAATGAACGTTATATGCAATAAATGAGTCTCGCGGAGCAATATGGCTTTAATGCAAGGAGGAATAAGGATTAGGATCATGAGGATAGCAGTGATGCCGACAGACTTTGGTGGGAGTTTCAAGTGGTGGGTTACTGTCCTGATATCACAGAGTAAATGTCCGAAGTTTTGGGGTAGTGGGATATGCTGAGAACAGGCAAGGCGGACTCGGTGCCGTTCCATGGAGGATAGCCTATTTACGCGTCAGGCCACGTGAAACCGATGCCTTTCGTCAATTTGATGTTAATGTTGAAGGCGCATTATTGTGGTTTACAAGGCCAAAATAACGACTTCGACCACGGGATGCTTCATCGCGTGGAAGTACCTCGCCACGATCCAAGACCACGCCAACATATCGGCGCTCTCCCAGCATGTGCTTTTCCTTGTAAAAACGGACAACTCCTGGTGCCATTGCGTAGATAGTGTGGTCACGTCCCATCTTTACCTAGGAAACGATTGTTAATGCCTATTATGAGATTGTGCGATAGGACACACATGTTGACCAGGATGGAACAACGTCCCACGTTGTCTGACAATAATGTTTCCGGGAATCACAAATTGGTCTAAGTCCCAACAATTGGTAGAAGCCCCAACAATTATCAGAGTGGCGTACCAGAGAACTTTTTGACCCCTAATCGTTTGCCAGGTGAACCACCATGGTTCTGAACAGTGCCACCTGCTCGTTTTGTTGAGTTGCGAACAGAGCCTATCACCACCGTTTCAGCAAAATTTTACAACAAAAAAAAACGTAAGAGGACAACAAACCTAAGATGGAAAATGGGCTACGCGCAACCTGAATACAACGAGTGAGAAAAGACATGTTTTTGGCCGTGGCGACCAATAGTGAGTCAAAGAAACAAAAAGTTGTCAAGCATGGCCTTGGTCGGTGATCGCCGAAACGCTGTGTTGCAGACCCATTTTAATGCCCCCAACCTTGATCCTGCCTTACAACCACCCCGCCCAACAAAATCCAATTTCTTAAACCCCTTTTCCTGTCAAAATGGTCAATATCCTTACTTCTGATGGCGAGTCTTACTCTTGCGAGAAAGATGTTGTAGAGCGTAGCATGCTTATCAAGAATATGCTTGAGGGTATGTATTGTGCAGGTTTGATACCATTGCGTTGCTCAATGCTGCGTGAATAGACGTTGGTGAATCAGATCAACCCATCCCTCTTCCCAACGTATCGTCGAGTGTCTTGAAAAAGGCATGTTTCTCCTTGTTGGTGCGGTCAATTACCCAGTTATTCAACGCCACTTTACATAGGTTCTTGAGTACTGCGAGCACCATCGTGCAGATCCTCTTCCTTCCTCCGATCTCGACCAGACGCAGGATGAGACACGCAAGCGCACCACCGATATTAGTGAATGGGATCAAAAATTCATCACTGTTGATCAGGAGATGCTCTTTGAGATCATCCTTGCTGCCAACTACCTGGATATCAAGTCTCTTCTGTGAGCTGTCATTACATCCTGGGGGCGGCACCACTTAATTATCTACCTCGTAGTGATGTCGGCTGTAAGACGGTCGCTAATATGATTAAGGGAAAGACACCCGAGGAGATTCGCAAGCTCTTCAACATCGTTAATGATTTCACGCCCGAAGAGGAGGTATGTCTACATCCCTGCCTTTACAACCTCTCTCATTGGTTCTCCTTTCAGGCCCAAATCAAGAAAGAAAATGTGAGCTTTTGTTCCCTAATCGTGGCGCTATTGCTCATGTTACCCTTTCCAGGAATGGGCAGAGGACCGATGAGCTACTTGTTTTGGGTTTTGCCTTCGTTCTTGTTACTTCACATACCTCTGTACTACATAACAGCGATTTCACTCTGATAATGCAACGAGGCCCCCATGCTTTGAGATTAACGTAAAGGTCTGCGCTTAGTAAGAATCATGAGAACAACGGAGTCAGAATTTGGATGCCAAAGGGATAGTTGCTATTCAAGTTTATGTGTCCACTTTCAGACCCAAAAGCCTGCTTCAAGTGCAACATCGACATATCAAAGGATGCCTCAGATCCCTGACCTCCCAGGAAACTTGGTGCCTCCCCATTCTGAGCACGAACATTGGCTCAAATCACACGTTGCAAAGCTTTGCCAAATGGATCACGAAAAGTAAGCAAATCTCTAATCAATAAAAAATAAACCAGTCCACGGCGTTAATCCGGGACCTTTTGTCGCGTAGGTTTCCAGGCAGTCAACCTGTCAGCTTTGGTATAAAGGATTTGGTGAAATTGGAGACACAGGAGTACGTCAGAACGTTTGGTACAAGAGTTGGCGCATGCTGATCGTCTTGCATTACCCTTATCGCATTCAGTTTTTGGGTCTGTGAAAAGTCGGATGGTGTCCGTGTCCTTCTATTGGTTGTAACTGACCAAGAAGGCCAAAGTGTTTTCCTCGTACGTTTCGTATCCCTGATCATGTTGGAGTGGCGCTGGGTTTACTGGGTGCTGTTAGATTGATCGACATAACACTTATCGGCAGCTCCAAGGGCTCTACTTTCCTCATCATGAAAACCCATTGTTCCCTCTCAGAAACAGTCTTGTTGATGGTGAGCTCGTTATTGACGTCGATCCACGAACAAAGCAGGTAAGCCAGGTTTTCTTACAAACATCTCAGGACGAGTGGCTGACTGCGGCCCTCGCAGGAGACTGTTCGATTCCTCGCCTTTGACTGTCTTGTGATCGATGAACAGAATGTCATGTCAAGAACGTTGGACAAGAGATATGGGGTAAGGTATTCATCACTCTTTACATTCAGCAGAACATTGATCGACACGTCATAACCTTTAGAGGTTGACTGCGTGGTTTTACAAGCCATATTCTAAAATGATGTTGGATCATCCACATATGGTGGCCAGCCAACCCTTCAGGTGCGTCGGCCAATTCATGCGAGATCCGCACTTCATGCCAATCCGAGTTCAGTATCGCAGTCAAGGAAATTAGCCTTTCGTATCATGTTGAAAAGGTTTTCAATGTCGATATCCCTGCTCTTATGCACAAGAATGACGGGCTCATTTACACCGGTGCCAACACACCATATATCCCAGGGACAGATCCAAACATGTATGCCATCTGACAAAATCTCAAGTCCATTGCTTGCTGAACGCGCACTCTCAGTCTCAAATGGAAACCACCTTCAGAGAATTCCATTGACTTCAAGTTGGTCCTACGCTTTCCGCCTTTAAAGGATTCCCCAAACAAGCCTGATCTACACGCCAAACCGATGTTCTTGTTGTTTACATGGCATGGCAATGAACGGGGCGTGCCCAAGTATGAGCACTATGACGACATGTACGTGGACGACGATGAATGGGAGAAGTGAGTTTCATACCTGCCTGAAAAGTCGTGTCTCATTGCGGCTCGCAAGGTTTATTTCGTGAATGCTGATTGCTTTCCCCCCTTTGTTCCTCCTGTAGGCTCAAGGAATCTGGTGACCAATTGGATGACCGAATCGTCGAGGTGCATTGGGACTCTGAAATCTCGCACTGGAAGATGATGCGATTTCGGGACGACAAACCTCATGGAAACCACTATTCTGTTGTGGAAAATATCATCCAGAGTATCGCCGATGGTGTCGAAAAGGAAGTGGTACGTGTTTCACCGCATCCTTCTAATCAGGGAACTTTTTCTGATTGCTCGGTGAATACATAGCTCCTCGAGCGATCAGTGCCAATTCGAGTGGCTTGGAAAAAAAGAAATGGGCAACCGCAACAGCCGGCTGCGCCGTCGCAACAACCGCACTCACAGCAGCAGCAGCCGCGCCAGCCACCTGGGGTAAAGGCGCCTCTGCCATCTACTGTCGCGCCCATAGTCCAATATCAATACGGCCCTCTTGCCTCATCGCCATGGAGCAAAGTCTCAGGACCCCCAAAATTTGCAGGGATGTTCCGATGATCGACTATCTCATTCTTGTCATCACATCTATCTGACAAAAATGGGTGTACATATATGACATCTGCAGCAATTTTACTGAGCTTGGCGGTCAAGGAAGGCCACCATGAACGCTGTTGAATGACCATCGCATGATCTGCACATGGATAACCATGCCCGCTGACCAACCAACCGCCCTAACCGACCACCCTCCAAACTCCATACCCTTCTCGCGCTTTCGGAGCGCCCTTGTTCGCCATCTCACTCGGACATATATCGCTGTTGTCTCGTTATTTAAATACGACCCCCCAGGTTCCATATGCTATCTGCAACTGGAAGAATGCAGACATCCATATGGCCCACCACTTCATATCCCTCCGCCATACCGCACATCCCCACGATTGGTTTTCCTACCAAAGAGTGGGGTCGATGCACCTATCCTCTTGAAATAGAGTTTAATTTTAACTTAATACCCAATATCAATGCTCTCAATCATAATCTCATTCATCCCTCCCCGTATCTTGCCTTTCCTTCCGTCGCTTCGTTAGCGGGGAATCCAGGCAGCTTGGTGGACCTCCTCCCCCCTTCGGCCATGCACGTGCTTGAGAAGCGATCAGCGCTTGCACCATGTCCATATTTATTTATTTTTGCTTCATTTCTGTGATATGTTATTCGCATCGTGAATCCACCATCTACCTGTCCTGGTATGCTCATTTACTCACTCACTCTATTTCTTTGCTCCTTTCACGTAGCGCATCGGTCTCTTTACCTTACAGCCTTTCAATACCACGTTCATAATGTGCCCGTTCAAGCAGAATATGGATTTGTAATTTTCAATTTGACGCGTAGCGCCCTGTACATAACAACCAACGACTGTAGAAGGCAAATAGGGAAGCGCCTATCGATATCATTTAGATCGCGATCAAGGCGAACAAGACCGAGATTGCTTTGGGACACACACACCCATATGTGTATGGCAAGCGGGCTGCGTAGGAGCCACGCGTTTTCCAAATAATTTTAGGGTTTCTCAGATCGGGGATCACAAATTTACGACACTCCTTTTTTCGGGTTGTGAGCAAAATCGATAGTTATTTTCTGCGATAATGAATATACGGGATATGGAGGTGCGGGAGTGCGTGCGGAGGGTGTTTTAGACCAGGAGGTCGATCGACATTGAGTGAGAGACAGGAGGGAAAAATGGGATGCATATATCTAGTCGTTACAAATGATGAGTGAGGTTCAATGGAGGAAGAGAAGGGGGATCTGTGGCTACTTTGCTAATTGCTACGTACTTTGTGGGAGAGCTCGGGTTCAGGATCGATGGGGTAAGCAGAGGCTGTTAAGCGGGGTGGGTGGATCGGTGAGTAATGGAAGCTATAATGAAATAAATTGGGAAAAGAAACAAAAAGGTAATGCGTAAAAAGAAAAGAGGATAGCTGATGCTGATATGAATAAGTAGTCGTGAACGATAAGAAAAAGGGGCATCAGCTGGTAAATGTGCCAGGAGCAATATATGAAAGGTAATTGGGAGGCATGGAGGAATACCAATCACGCGGACGCAAATCAGGTATCTAACCATGGATATTCTCGGCGGGCCAGAGCACATGAAAATAAGGAGCCTCAATCGTAATGATGATGATGATGATGATAATGATGACAATAACGCCTCTTTGGTTGTTGTGATGTTGGTTGCGATTGTGGATGTGGATTGAAAACTGTGCAAGATGCAGTGAAAAACAGAACGTGAGGATATGAGAATAATGAAGAGTAAAAGGGGCTGGAAAAGTCGTAAAACGTCGTGTCGTGCAACGATGCGAGTGTGTGAGAAACGTAAGCAAGAAGAGGGAGGTAAGAGATGATGGGTGAATAAATCTGCTGTGAGGACAGAGAACAAATAGGTGGCAGGTAACAACGGCCTACTGGATTGTCGTGACGGTGCGAAGCTCGTGTGTGGGGTACTGCAGCTGTTGCTAGGTTGCATGTGATGGGTTGCGCATTAAACACATATGGCAAAGCACTTTTAATGTTTGGAAGAGGACCAGAAGAGGGTGCTGGTTTTTCCAACCGCTGACCCGACTCCCAGGGATAAAAATCTCAGTTGAAAAACTTGGGAGAGCAAGAGAGGGGGGAGGTAGCAAAGTCTGCGTACGACATGATGTCTTCTTGGAGAGAGAGACAGTCGGCGAACGTATAGGAACGAAGGAGCACTGAGGGTGCCGTGACAACGCGATTACTTTTGCGAGTACGCGTTGACGGTAAATCCATGTTAAAGGTGAGCGCATCCAAATGGGGTAAACCAAGCAGGCCACCATCCAAAGAAATGACCGCTGGCTCGGAAGTCGACTCTAACGACGACACCGAAGATTGACGAGAATGGTGCCGACGAGTTGGCGTGTGGGGGGTGATAGAGAGTCCTGCGAATTGTTCGGTAGGCACTGTACTGCGCGAGGTCTGTGATAAGAGACAAACAAAAAAAAAAAAAAGAATGAGATTTGCTTGACAGGTTCTATCAAGGGAACCTAATGACAAACCCCGAATGAGCCCGCTGTTGGGGATGGAATCCAAGGCAAGGATGGTGATGGGTGTCCAACACCAACATCGATGCCGATGAATGTATGCCCTGTGGGAGCCGAAGTGTCGACGGTGGCATCGACAGGGTGGGCAGCGTCGTCCAACTCGTTGTCAGCAGAAGGGTCGAGCTGACCATCGGTGACTCTCCACCAATCGATGTCAGCTAAGACGCGCCTGCTAGAGGTCTCTGAACCCGAAGACCGTCTGTGACCGTGGCCACGAGCGTGGACACCGTTGGCGACGGCGGACGATGAAGGATACGGAACTGAACGAACCGAGGGCGACGACGCGGTGCGACGCAGAGACGGCATAGTGGAGGAGAGGAGGGCAACTGCCTAACGCAGTGCACAAGGAAGTAGATGAGTGGAGGACACAAGAAAGGATGAGAAGCCCGCCATTTTTGTTTATATAATTTTTGCCAACATGTCACAGATGTGTGAAAGAGCAAAGATGATTCCATCATCCCTGTATATATAAAAAACAAGGCCACCACTACTACTCCTTTTCATTGTCCAGCTCGTCGCCACTGACAACTTCCTCGACAAACCCTCTGGCAGCAACAATGAAATTGGTCGCTTATTTCCTTGTGCTACATCCATCGCATCGGCTGTCTCGATGTCACCGCGATCATAGTACCTCCCAAAATCCACCCTCTCTCAGCATGACAACCGCCACAGAAATTTCCAGTCGTCTGTTTTACTGAATCAAGTATACCATACCATTAACATCCTAGTTCACACTGTAGACGCAGACCAGCTTGTTCCAGCTGGGCTCGATCACCAAGGAACAACTGTATCGCTCCTCCCATTGCCAGCTATATTAGCCCCATCAATGGCGTGCAGTTCCGGTAAAATCTTTCCAACGTATCCAATATGATTCTTAACATTATCCTATATAACAATATGTCAATTAGCGCCCAAGGCCACCTGTTTGGGTTTCGACCTTACCTGATCTCCAGATTCGCAGCACGGCCTCAAACATTATATATGTCAAGCGTACCTGAAAGTAGCCCAATATCTCCACGTCCAGTCTCATGCGTCGTACATGTCGTCACTGGCTCAGCCTCATGGCCAGCAATACGGATCACTCGCCAGCCAACCAGCGGCTACGCCCGAGGTTCAATTTTTCCCCCCTTGCGTAGTTATCACCTAATTAGACCCCACAAAACGCGATACATGCATTAAATGCACCTCCTTTGTGTACTGCCAACGTAAAGACGCGTAAAGACGCGTCGTGCGAGCCGATTGCGACGCGTTTGAAGATGGCTAATATGCGCCCTGCCGAAAACCCGCACGCTTGTGGTTCCCTTTTTCGCCGCACACCCGAACGCCCGCGATTGATCCACATACGATCACTTTTGGATTTACCATTTCATCTCCTTCCTTCTTTTTTGAGGCGTGGCTTTTCCCATTGGCTGTGCGCTTGAACCTTTAAGGCTGCATGGGCAACACGGCCTGCC
>JASFDG010000087.1:20546-56836 GCA_036937095.1 Phaeolepiota aurea
CGGACGATAAAGAGGCAGTGGTGACAAAGATGATCGATGATCAGTCGCAAACACACACCCCAAACCACTTTTCCCAGACCCAGTGGCCTGCAACCCCACCATCAGATCTCGTTGTCGTGGCCTACGGCCTGGCGGAAGAATTGCAGATGACGCTTCTCCAATCATTGTATGTAATTCAAAAGGTCAATTAATCACACCAATGCCACTGAGGCTGATAGTTCGGTCTTAACCAACGCACTTCGCTACAGTCATCCTTCGACAACCATCCTGGACAACGTAAAGATCCGACCTCAGCGTTACAATAAAGGACCAGCGGTGCAAGGCCTGGCCAAGTATAATAATCCGGCGGGCGCCAAGATGCCCGAAAATAAAAGGAAATGGCCCACAAGGACTAGAAACAGCATTTCACATCACCATCAAAGCCACGGTCTCGGACCTCGGACGTCCCAGGATGTCCACGTCTGGCCAATTTTGTTCAGAGATTGACAGCTCCACCCAGCTGTAACGCTGACAAGCACATTGGCCTTCTCCCCGGTAGGGACTGGAACAACACTTTAGTTGCGGCGAAGCACCATTTGCTTTTACGACGCTAGGATGGAGGTGGATATGGGTGCTTCTTCTTTTCCCTTATTTCACCTACAGATAACGTGAAACGTCCAAATATACACGTGCGTTCGCGAAGAGAGCAACAGGAGCCTATAGTGCGATCGCTCCCGAGGGCAAGGCCACGATGGTGAGAACCGCCAGATTCGGCATGTTCGCCCCCAGCCAACATCCGCAAGAATGGAATCCGGGGTGTATTTCCGCCAGGGTCTGGGAGATTGAGATATCACGATTTCTCTTCCATTTTTTTTTCGCAGGCAGATTGACACCGACAGGCGCGATGGCCATATAAGCCGCACATGCGCGCCTTCGAGATCATGAGTCCAGGACTTGTGCGAGGGGCCATGTGACATGTTGGTGACGGCGGGAAAATCTTCCCTGAACACCCTATTCTTGAAAGAAACACTTGTTAAGAAGAAGCAGCAAAAAAATAGAGGCCCAGACATGCGCTCGCAGTAAGAAAAGACCCCAAGCACAGCAATAATAGCTCACAAGCCAATAAGGTTAATATCACCGGTTGAAATCCAAATTCCATTCGGTTCGGTTGCTCCAGGTTACTCATTGTCACGATCACAAAGGGCAGACGACAGTTCTTGAGAAACTGCGCAGTACTCCTGGGTAATGAAAGTGATTGGAATCGGCGAGATCCTTGCAGTTGGCCGTTCGTTTGAGTTTCCACATATGGGTATATATCATGAGGCTCACACATGACTTGTAATATGGCGGCTATCATTTGTCTCTGTTCTTTTAACACCCTTATTGTAGACCATCTGCGTCGTAGAACGTAACGCTGCAAACTTTACAACCTGGGAATGCTTTGTATTCACCTCTGAGGAGGTAATTTCAGAAGCCTGTTCCTGTGACGTTAGTAGAATAAGGTTTTGACACATACATTGAAACAAATACGCACCATAAATTTAAACTATAAGCCGTTGACTCCCATAATAAATAAACATCTTGGTTCAGCTCTCGAAACATGAAATCCGTCAAGATATACACTAGCCGCTGGCTGGTGTACTCTAGCCATAATCCCAATATCGTTAAGGATGGAATGCGGGGCGTCGCACGTTGTGCGGGGGAGGGTTTAATGCGCAGGGATAGCTCTATACGGTGGTAAGTAGGTAAATTCAGCGAGAGAATGGGAACAAGATCTGAAGAGCAATCGGTGATTTAGGGATTGCATCCAGTGGGGCCCTAGAAACCACATTGCTTACCGACCATCGCACATGCCGCACCACCCCACTGTACATCTAGCCCGAAAGCAACTGTCCAGCAAACAACGGTTTTGGAGTTTGGGACTTACTATTACTGCGCAAGCGTATTCTTGGGTCGCCACTGGTTCTAGATGTGGCACTGGTAACACCTGGGAAAGGCTGTTTGAAATATCCCTGTGACCGCGGAGATGTCCTCAGGGAAACGGTGACGGTGACAGAGGCTCAGGGAACGATTTGAGTGCTGTGGCACACAGGGAAACGAGGCTCTCAAAAAAATCAGGCGCATATTATAGGGATGGTATCTGATGGGCCCCAACATTATATTTGCTGATGCACTGCCAGCATTCTGGTTGTTTCCCTTGGAAAAGGAAATATTGGGTATCTCTTGATCGTGCTTTGCTTAGTAGTATGGCATGGGTTTATCGGTGTTTTAGAAGTAGCGGCGGAGCCGACCACGAAAACGCCTATTAATGGCGATAACGGACGAAAGGGCATATTGGGTGTTATTTCCGTATTTCAGAAGAAGTTCTTCTTCTAGGTCGCGCTAACCATAGGCTAGCCTGACCTAGGCCTCGTTGACAACAGCAGCCGTTGTATGGATGTCGATTGCTGAAGAAATCACGCTCTGTGATCGTCAAGCAGGAATATGGACCCAAACTGCCGACTTACAAGGTCAGCAACTTGACTTCTGGTGTGTGGCGGACTACTTGAGTATGGTCACGGCTCATGGAAGACTTGGATACCAGGCATGCTTAGCTCAAAGAATACAAGGACCATCGATAAACCTACACGTTCTAGGGAATGACTCTTTGTTGCAAATGAAAGGTTGAGGGGTGTTGGCTTGAAATTACCATGTCTTGTACGCTTTAAGCTGCTAAAGCCACCGCCACACGCGTAATCTGGGCGAGACGTGAGATAAACGTTCACTTTCAACAGTCATACACTACATACTTGTGTATCTCGAGCTGAGACAGACGACGACGACACCCCTGGGATTCGTGCAGGTATTCATTGCCCCACGATTGTGACGGTCAGGCCTAGGGTCCAGGTAAGCAGGGGGACGAAAGGAACGGCAATGTTACACTATCAAAAACCGGCCAAGAATTGCACCCTCGAAAGCACAAGGGTGTCATATTCATAGCCGGTTTCAATGACAGGTCATCGATCATCCGGCGTATAATCAGGTCCATAGCGCTCACAGCTGATGCAGTGCCACTATGGCAGATTGCTACCGCGTGCTCGTTTCGCTTGGAGGGCCCACGATCAGACGTTTCAGCATATGGGATCCTGATGATAATGGTGATAGTAACGAGGAGCAACCAGAAACGACGCCTTCTAAGGGGGTATGGCTTGCGTGGGGGGAAGTGTCAACTCCAGCTTACCGAGTTGATTGTCGTCTGGCATACTGTACATGTCATTTAGTTCCTTCCAATGTAAAAAATACAGCTCAGCTCTTGAGCGATAAAGTGATACGAGTGAGAGTTGGATTAGGTTCTAAAAGCCAATCTTAAAATCTCCAAATTCCCATTTGAAGCAATCCTAGCAAAATAGGTTGGAAAAAGCTATAGAGCAGAGATCAGGAATACTCACAACACAGTCTACCTCCTCCATTGCCTCTGGAACACCTTTCTCCTTCCTTGGGTGCTTCTTTCCAAGATCGCCCTCGCCATCACCCTTCCAGCCTTCCCACTCTAGCATTTCCACAACTTCTTTGATAACATGTTTGCGTACATCCACGCTCCAACCCCGCTCTTGCACTGTGTCGAATACAATGCTCTTGCCAAGATGACAGCGTGTTTCTAACGCATAGCCCGCCTGGGCACAAGGCGATAAAGGTCCCGTGCATGCTCCCTGTGGGATCGGATCAGCGGTGTGGTATACATGGGTTGTAGCAATGCGGGTAAAGTCAAATGTGCCATCGGCTATCATCGTAGGGTTGCGAGTGGAAGGGAAAGGGTGGGGAGGTGGGGGAAGGGGAAGCCCAAGCCGCATGGCTGCAAGACGTTCCCCGGGTGACTCGAATGCGACGGCTGGTAGGCCAAATGTTGCACCTAGCAGCGAGGCGAGAGCGCCCCCGAGAGAGTGGCCGACGAGCCATACGTTGGAGCGCGGGTACAGGGCAAGGAGATCGACGATCAACGCCTATGGGGTAGAAGTTAAGCAATGTGTATAATATGTGGGACAGCAATAGAAGACACTGACGACGCCAATGTTATAAAATAAACTGTCTTGCACTAATGCATCATGGAGACACATGTCATCACAACGCCAGTTCTTGGCATAGCAGTCGCAGACAGTGCGGAATACCCAAGTAATATCAACCCGGGCGCAGCAACAGGAGAACAGTCTGATTGGAGGCGTTGGGAAAGGGATAGTCCGCAGTGCTACGCAGGAAGTGCTTACAGGTTATCATTCAACTTGTCCACAGTGCTTGTAGGGCCTTGGACCGTAGTGCCCTTGATCGAAAGCACGATCGTATCGTTACTCGGAGACTTGAACACGCGCCCACGAAATCCATCAGACGAGGTGTACCCAAATGGAAAGGACTATTCAACGTATAGTCGTCAGTGGTAGGAAAAATGGTGAAATCGAGACGCACAATATTCCACTCGGGGTCCAGATCATACCAAGTCCGCATAACATGGATACCGTCCAAAATATCCCCAACCGGAGGTGCCGCATATGCGTTCCCTGCCATGCGAGCCAGCTGAGCAAGGGTGTGCAGGTCCGTTACATCCGGTCCAGGTATAGTCAACTCATCCCAGACAAGCGGCTCATCACCCTCAATGTGAAGGAAGTTATCGCCAATTACCCTCGCAGAACTCTCTTTCCTATGGAGAGAACGAAGCCTTGCAGCTTGCAATGCATGCTGTGAACGTGGGCGATAGATGACCGTCGGTTTAGACTTGAGAGTTGACGCATGCTGAACTGGCGTTTCATGGAATTGGGGTAAAAGGTCGTGCTGTGAGGTGAACGTGACTGCAACTACATCTAAAAGCAGAATGTAGAAAGCCAAAACGAGGATGTGGAGCATTGGGTGTACATATGGGCGCTTAAGCTGGCCCCAAGACTTGGCAATATTAACTTTTCCATGCAAAACAAAATATTTATTATTGCTCACTACAGCGGGGTTACATAGAAGGGCGAGGTCAATACCGTATGTCTAACCTCACCTCAGGCTTCAACGAGGGGATACTATGAGTACAACTGACAGGATTCTTGGGGTATCAGTGAAAGAGTTCGAATATATTGCGCATTTACGGGCACTCGTCCTAAAGAGGGAAAGGCGGCAGATTCCCACGCATGCATGCAGATCTCTGTCGTTTACCACTGTAACTTGGGACCTCCGCTCACTGTTGTTCACGACCATTACGACCTCGACGGCCTCTGTTGGACTTGTCGCTAATGACACGCTCCTTCTCTCCTGGTTTGGAATCTCCACCGCCGCCATCTCAGTTTCGCCGCCGACCATGGTCCCCAGATCCTGTGAATGCTCCTCCGTCCTCAGTGTTTCCAAAACTCCCCAGACGCGAAGCTTCCGATGTATCTGTAGATGCTCTTGATCTAGCAGATTATGCTCGCACTCTTCGTGCTCGCCAGGATCACTCATATACTGCATATCCTGCCTTCCTGTCGCCTGCAGGACATGCAAATGTAGATGAGACCTTTCCAGCAACTGATGAAGCTGGCCCATCATCTCTTGCGTACTTACCAGCGTCAAGTCCTTGGGATAATTACTACCACCAAGCTTACACGAGGCAGTCGCAAGAGAGGCCTTTCTCGCTAACAAGTGCATCAGGGTCGCGTACAAACGCATCTGATCCTCATCTTTACAACTCTCTTCTCTACACCAACGCTGCTCACCCTTATATCTCTCCCACAAACTCCAATCCTTCTCATTCACACTCAGTTGATTCCTACCCACAACTTTCCGGTTCACAGCCACGTTCCTTGCCTCGCCGGAATAGCGAGACTCACTCAACTCTGCGCGCCCCTCTTTCGCCTGCATCAGTTCCAGCTGAAGTAGACATATCTCAGTTCCCATCGTGGTCCCAGGCATGGTTTACGCCCCCCAATCGCAGTTCTGGTCGTGAAAGACACCACAATACATTTCAGGCTGATGGTCTGGTTGATGGGAATTCATACCCCCCTCTACATTCGCCATCCTCTGTACTGCATCGCACAGCCCAGCATTCGCACCTGGGTAATATGTCACCATTTGATCCAGGTTATGTCCATACCCCTTGGAGAGGCACGGTCAATACAACCTTGCATTACGATCAAGCAACCCTACCAGGATATCATTCGCCTGGGCTGACGTATGGCCGTAACTACGACTCGACCGGATATCCTCGAGATGCCGCTAATCTAGATACAACTATACACCCCTCTCGCACCGACCCGTACGCCGTTCCATGGAGCGCAGATCCACCAGAGTATGGTTTCCCTCCAATTGATCCTGCTCTCAAAGAAGAACGTGTCCGCATGCTTGAGCGTGAATTCGCTACAAACGAGAAAGGTCGGTGGAAAGATTTCGCATCGCCTGTCACTCGTGCCTAAAAAACTGTTGCAGGCTCTGCCTTGACTACTGATTATCCTGTCGGCGTAGCGGATGCCCGTGGTCGGCTCGTTACACATGGGCCTAAGAAACGCATAGCACTTCGTGTGGCAGAAATAATGCTTGCTGCGGCGAGTGGAGCTCCAGCTATCTGGGGCGCGATCGTGAGTCAACTCTACTTTTCAATGGTATAGCATCCGACAATTTGTATTATTAGGTGTTGAAACCGAATCCCCGACCCCCCACCCCAGCATGGGCCCTTTTTGTACTCCCTGGACTAACTCTTATTCTGCTTTTATGGCTCTTTCTCCTACGCGGGTGCTGCTCTCGGAGGAAGGTGGACGAAAAAGCCGGACATCCGTCTGGCCTGATGGTACTTCCCATGAATGGTAAACCACCAAAGTCAAAGGGAAAGTGGAAGGGCAAAGGCAAGGGCAAAGGGGCGAAATCCGCCAGCCAAGATGTACAAGTAAATCTCATCGTCGACCCAAGTATGTTCCGCGACGGGGTTGGACCGGAAATGGACGAGGAAATCAGCAGCGAAAGCGACTACGAGGGGGAGGATGGCGCACAACGCCGGCGGGACAAGCAAAGGCGGCGCAAACGGCGAAACCATGTGCAGGGATTGGCAGATGAGCATGCGTGGCGGAGGGCTCGCCGTAGGACCCGACAGCATGCCTTTATTGATGCAGCGTGTACCTTGGTGTGGGGCGCTGCGTTTGTGTGGATTCTTGTCGGAGGGCGGTGTGTTGTGAACTCACCTGGGAGTTTAGATGGAAAGAATAAAGGATGGTGCACGGCCTACAGTGCCTCTACGGCGGCGGCTTGCTTGCTAAGTGTAGCTTTTGCGATCAGTCTTTTTTTTGGCGTCAAAGATCTACATGCAAGCAAGGTGTCGCCGCGCACGCGATGACACGATGAGATGTTGGACTTTGGCCAGTCATTATAATTTATCCTGAGTGGATATTTTGTTTGTTGTATATCTAATTGTAACGACTCATCTTTATGAATATATCATGACATATCTGTAGCTCCCCTTTTTGTTGAGCTAGAGCCCGCTAAGGTGTGTGGATTTCTTGCGGGAATTCAGGACTTCATATAACAGAGATTTGATTGCTATTTTCAGTGGCCATTACAATGCGTACAGACTCCTTCCGATGAAGACCCAGCCTTCATCTACGCCGTTGTGAAAAGAAAAGGGAGAGTTACAAGAGAAACCTATTCCAGTCGTCTACGTTGACCTTGGCCACATGTAGCGCGCCATTTCACGGTACGCAATCACGGATATCCCGAGTGACATCGCAACGGTCTGGAGCATCACCGTCACGAAAGCCGCTCCACCCGCCAGCAGCATCGACAACGGCCCCAATCCGAAGAGCAAACCTACGCACAGCACCACAAAGTACACAAAGCCAGGCACCGCCATCCACAAAATCACCGCAGAACCCACTTCGATAATCCGCTGCGAAAACTCGGAGAAGTTGTACTTCTGGTTGAGCAGCGGGAAGGTCAACGATCTGAGGCGAGATCCCAGCGAGGTTGGCTTGGAGATGGGCATGGAGAGCGAGTGCGCGTGACCTGTGATGTGTGCGTCTTCCATCTTGGTCATGACACGGTCATATTTCAGGCTTGTGACGACCGCTTTTGCGTTGACGCCGCCGCAGTTCAGCTCGCGCACAGCGCGAGCCACCCCGCCCAGGATGTGTTCAACGTTCTCACAGTCGTGCACGGAATCAACCACAAAGACAAGGGGGGATGTTGGGGGAAGGAACGCGGCGGCTTTTATAAGTGGCTGGATGATCAGCTTTTCGAATTGGTTCTGGAGGGACTGCTCTGGGATATCGGGCTCCGCGAAGAGCGCGCCGAGGATCTCCACCTGCGCCTCCTGCGGGCACGCTGCGGAGGTGCAGATCTGGTACGCAAGGGTCGGCACCAGGCGCGTGCCTTGCGCGGGGAAGATGGTCAGCGTGCGGCTGAAGAAATAGCTCGCGAACAAGGTGCGCCCCTCTTTGCAGAACTTAGAGACGGCCTCGCCATATGCACGCACATCAGATGGGCTGATGGTGTGGATCAGGAATAGGGAGGATCCGTCGCTCTGGTCGTGGGGCGACATGAGGTGATTGGTGAACTCTCCATTTAGGGCTATCGGGTCGGAGGTGTGGTCGATCGAGTCGTAGCTCGCGCCTAGTGCAGTGGCCTGTTTCAAAGTGTGAAGGACTGCGAGAACGGTTTAGCGACACGAGCGGGCATGGCGCATCCAACGCAAACTCACCCTCGTCCAAAGACTGTTTCTTGCCACCTTGGTCAACAAAGTGGCAGTCTTGGAGAACGAAATTTTGCGCTCTGTTGAACATGGCTTGTTAGGAGGGGTTGTCGGTGAACACGACTGCTACATGCCGCATTCATAATGACTTTTAAATGACCCTAGCCGCGCACAACGTGCAAAACGCGAGGGTGCAGAAGCATTCAATATCTCTCGCTCCTTCGCACCCTCTCACGGTTTCCGGTCGAAGGGCTGGGTTTTACAGCACGATAAGGGCTTCTGGGGCGGTGACTGTCACCTGTGCACTGCGCAGCGCTCGCTCTTTTTGTGGCTTTGAATAGGCTGGAGCAGAATAAGCTCTGGCTTCTGGTTCCATGTCACCTATGGCCTGGAAATGAATCTGGGAGGATACGTGCCTCTCTGACATTCGATGTTTGGTGGTGGTTCTATGTGGACGGGCCACGTATTGTGAGTGGCGTTATGGGCGCTGTTGTGACAAAACGACAGTGCGGCGCGAGCCTGCCAGTCGATGCGTTTGCAGTGATACTGAGATAGGTATCTTACATAGGCCACGAGGCTATTCTACAATTTGCACTTCGTCTCCCGAGTCAGAGTCAAGCAACGTTGGCCATCATATAAAGTCCGAAGAAAGAGGGAGAGTCTGGAGCTTCTTTGCCGAGTTCCAGGGGGGCAGTAGTGAACTGTGGCAACCAACTGATCCATATCAGTGATTGGTACACTACTAGACACAGGCTGCCAGTGCTACGATGTCGTGGCATAAGCACAACGTGAAGTTCAAACCTAGCACGAGTGTCAGAGGTGTTAAATATGAGGACCTGGTCACTTACTAGCACTACTGCTTGCGCCATGTTTTTTCTGAGCATGTGTAAGTATTTGCTGTTCAAGGTTCATCTGACTCTTGTTACCAATTTTTTGGTCAAGTCTTCATAATACTTGCCACGCTCGGGGTCATCTGATCCTAGAAGACCGCCTGTGCGACCTCCGAGTCGCTGCACGGACTGTGGGATGTGAATGGGTTTGGAATTTGGCTATTCCTGTTCCTGGCGGAGTAGAGCTTCTGCACAAGAGATTGCAAGTGTACTGCTTGTTTTCATTTCCGAGATTTTCCATCCTTCATCCTTCATCCTCAATTGTCTTTCACTCTGGAAACACACTGTCTATTCGGGCTTGATGATATATTCATTCGCGCCTCAGAATCGCCTCCAGCTCCAATAAGCCATACTTTCTCGCATCCACCAAGTCAGTTCCCTGCCAAAACAGATCAAACTCTCCCATATCCCATAATCCATACCCTTTTGGCAGACCATATGCCAGAAACATAGTAGCGCAGCATATACTACCCATGTAAGAGTAGCGCTGAAATTAAAAGGGGCAACCCACCATTAATTAGCCTTAAACATGGCCGAATATTAAGCCTCAAATATTTGCACAAATTTGTATACTTATTTTGAATATCTGAGGAGACTATTAGTGTTACCATCCAAAGATTATGCCAAACATGTGACAACGATACGCGCAACAACGCGGCCGCGTCAGCTCAACAATATCATTTCGTCTCCTCATCATGAACGTCTTTGCGAATCGCTACTCGACGACGAGTGCCCTCAGTCAGCTCAACAAGGCTCATGCCCTTGCAGCTGCTGAGGACGAGGAATTTTCGGATGCCGCCTGGGGCTCAGAGGCAGGCTTCGGAAACGCCGCCAAGGGTGTCCCCACCTTTACCGTGCCTGCTATTCCAGATGTGCGTGCCATCTGCTTAGTGAATGTACCCTTCTCGTATTAACTGATTCTGTCGTCCAGCCAACATCTTTCCTTCGTCTTCATACCGATGACCATGCCGATCCCAGCTGCAGAATAAAGATCCAACATGGAACGACCACTTTGGCTTTCCGATTTCAAGGGGGCGTTATCGTCGCCGTTGACTCGAGGGCAACATCAGGAAGTTACGTCGGTAAGGTTGCCAGTCCAAGTGAACATCACGCCCTGCTAATCCACCAATTGTGCAGCATCTGGAACCGTGAGGAAGGTAATTGAAATCAATCCGTATCTGCTTGGAACGATGGCTGGTGGTGCTGGTGCGTCGTTTATATGCCTTTGAGGGCGCGAGTCATTGAAGTATGCCTACAGCGGATTGTCAATATTGGGAGACATACCTGGGGATGCATTGCCGGTTGCACGAACTCCGGAATCGCGAGCGTATCTCCGTGTCCGCTGCCAGCAAATACCTTAGCAATTTAGTTTTCAGCTACAAGGGCATGGGCCTTAGTATGGTAAGCCATCCATCCCCCTCGAGTCCTTAATCTGACTGGGTTTTCTAGGGAACCATGATTTGTGGCTGGGATAAAACGGTATGCTTGCAACACACTCATTGATATCGTATCTTCCTCAATATGTTTAATGCGCAGGGTCCAGCTGTATTCTATGTTGACTCAGATGGGACGCGACTAAAGGGGGATCTCTTTTCAGTGGGGTCTGGAAGCACATTCGCATATGGTGTTCTCGATCAGGGATATCGCTGGGATCTGACCGACGCAGAGGCTCAAGAGCTTGGCAGGCGGAGTATCTATGCCGCAGGTCATCGCGATGCCTTCTCCGGTAATTCTTGCAACCTCTACCACGTCAAGCAAGACGGGTGGCACTTCATTGGTACGTGGCTCTTACCCAAAACCTGGTTCACCATCTTTTCACCTCACCCACTTCGTATATCTCTTCAGGAAATTACGATATCTCGAAGTTGCACTACGATGGCCCTGGCGATGTTCCAGGCGGGCCAGGTCATGGTTATGGATACGAAATTCGTGTTGAGGGTCGCAACTCAGCAGATCCTCCTGTCGCTACGTAAACCATCTGTAGATTGTGTAGAAAACTGTATCAATACTACCCAACTGCCTCATGTGAATGAACTGCGAACCCAAGTCGCATATGTGAAGATTAATGTTTAAATACATTCCTTCTACAAATGGGTATATATTATGAGGGGGCTGCTTGCTCCTCATACAAATCGATCTCGGCCCTCTCCGAATGGAAAAATGTTATATCGTCGAGTCGCTGCCACTATATATTGACTATCATTAGTACTGAATATAATCAACGTAATACATAGGGAGGTACCTGAGATTTATGAATTACTTTCCAACCCACGAAAAGGACGGGCAGAATTCCAACCATCGCGTACGAAAATAGGAACGTGGGTATATCCCAGTGACCTGGCACAAATACTTGAAAGCCGCCAACAAACGCCATCGTAAAAGTTCCAGCGAACGCGTAATAGCTAAGCGATATGAATCAGACAAATTCTCGCGTATGATTGCCAAAAGCAGGGCCTACCCGCAGAAAGGCTGCCAAAAACTTTTGTGGGGTAAGGTGTCTCGTGAAATGCCTTGAACTTCAAGGGCCTAAATGTACTGGTTGCAGAAAATAAATGGATGTAACAGAACTATCTTCGCACCTTGTGAAAGCGGAGGTAGGTGAACGCAATAATCGCGTAGTTGAACAGCTGGGATGCGGTCACGAGGTTAACAAACCTTCTCGAAGGATGTTCAGTATCACTGAATGGGCTCCAGAAGTACGTCCTACCACTGCAGTACCACAGCTGCGTTGTTGGAAACCTGCAAAAATGCTGTCCTGCACGTAAGTATTTAAAACACCACAGATTCATGCGTCACTTACACAGGAGAGCAATAGCAAGCGTCACAGCAACGCAGTATATCGGCACACCGTGTTTCGTACATTTGCGCAGAAAACGAGGCATTTTCCCTTCTAGTGCAAGACCGTACAACGTGCGGCTGGCACAGAAAACGTAGCTGTTACCAGCAGAGAAAACTGCCGTGAGGATGAGCGCATTGACGATGTGTGGAAGAAAACGGATTCCTAGGTGCTCCATCGCAATGACATATGGGGACGCACCCGCTCCCGGTCTGGCACCAGATATTGCATTGAGCAAGTCGGGGTCTGAATAAGGAATTACAATGCCGATGCATAGCGATCCGAGCGAAAAGAATGCAGTTAGGCGATAGAAGACGCTGTTAAACGCCTGTGGCAAGGTGTGACGGGGCAGTTCGGCTTCGCCTGCCGCCATAGAGACATAATCTGGCCCAGCGATCGTGAATGATGCTTGAATCAGGCAGGCAAGGAACCCAAGGAATTTCCCCAACGATCCCGTTTTCATGTACTCCGCAAACGGTGCCCCTGGAACTTCCGAAGCTACACAGATGCGTTAATATATAAAAGAGGCTTAGATGTCGCAGATGACTCACGCTTCCAGTAGCGAAAGCCGTAGGCATCATGCTTAGGATTCCCGCCCACCATCGTAACAAACGTGAATGCGATAAGGCCCACGATAAGAATCACTTTCCCAAGGGCTAGCCAAAACTCGGACTCTGTGCATCATCAAATCAACTGCAATTTAACTTGGTTGACACATGTTCTTACCCCCATAACGTCGGACCGCAAAGATGTTTAACAGCCTGCGAGCATTGGTGTTTGATTGGAAGATGATAATTACCACACGTACGCATAACACACGAGCACGAACATTATAACTGCGGCAGTGGGTACCTTGTCCGTCCAAAAGGTCAGGACCACATTGAAGGCGACAATCTCGAATGGTATAAGGGCCGCTTCGAACACAAAGAAGTTGACGCCAGCACAGAACCCAAGCGCCGGGTCCACAAAATGATCTGCATAACGAACAAAGGGCGAGCTGATTGGGATCCATGTCACCATTTCTGCTGATGCGGGAGAAAAATAAATTCGTGGGTCCGCTGAATTTGCTTCGTGACTACTCACACAGGCAGTTGTTGACAGCGAGGATGAAGGTACACCATAGCGTGAAGGCGAGAAATAGGCTTGCTAGAATGCATGATGTTATTGATACTGAGAATTTGGCATGTGCAGCTGGTACTTACCTGGGCCTCCTTTCGTCAGGCCACTCCCAATCTGCACAAAAAGTGCTGTACCAATAGTACCTTCAGTTGTGCTCGGATAAGCAACACGAAAGATGAAAGACATAAATCCATCCTGACCTCCGATCCCAATAAGCTGTATATGTCGAGGCTTCAGTAAACATCAGTCAAAAAACACATCACGCCAGAGGGTAGAGTTCACCTTTAACCTCCTGTGCGTCCGATCATGGCTAGTTATATTCGCGATCTCGTGCCCCTCCTTTGCGAAAACTTCAGCAGCATATACTTGTTTCTCACCAGAGCTGCGTTGACTCATAGGCATATCTGCTGCAAATTTGGTATTCATGGTTCAACCTTCAGGGCCTTATCTGACACAAGTCAGAAGACCGACACACCCCAGCGCGGGGGAGTAAACGTACGCCGAAGAAGGCGTAGATGGAGCATCAGGCTGATAAGGGTAGCTGACTAAGTTTTCATCTGCACAGACGGCTCATGTGTGCTTTTTTTCGGGGAATACTTTGAAAGGTCCAAGGGAAAAGGGAAAACCGCGGCCCTGAATGTCGTCATATGGCGCACAAAGTAGAAGTGGGAATAGACAAAATACATAGGAGGTAAATAATCCGAAAGGTCCTTCAAAGATGATATTTCTAAAATGAAATCCACGAATATGTTTGGGTCCTTAGAAACGAGAAGATGTCCTGTAAAGAAAAGGAGAATGGTGATGAGATTATAAATAACTAAAAAAGGGTGGAGAGGATAAAAGAAAGTCAAGCGGTAGACGATACAAATGAAACCCTTCAAAAATCAACGATGTCCAAAGGAAGGGACCGAAAGTTTAGAAGAAACAAAATTGAAATTACCTTAACTCGCTGCCATCTACACCGCCAGGACCACCTACTCCTGCAAGGTCTATAAACCTTGTAACGCGCTTAAGCGCTTTGGAGCTCTGTACCCATCCATCATCATCTTCATCCTCATCGCTCGCGGCGCCACTGGCATGTCGCTCACACAGCATACGCCCATCCACCTCCCAATACTCCTTCAGCGTCTCGTGGCACTCAGGATAGCCATGGTATTCGCACGTCATATGCTCGGGATGGTACCGATCACCTGTATGAGAGACGGCGCACGGTCCCTCAATAGGTTGACCGCAGCGGGCTGCCGCGCATAGCGAGTCATTCGCTTCGTGATAGTGGTAAGCACATAACGGCTTGCCATCGTAGACATAAAAAGTTTTGTCCGGGAAGGGTTTCTAAAAGACAACTAAGAGTATGATCAGAACTGATAAATCAAAACATACATGGCAGGTATGGCAATTGAAGCATTCTTTATGGTACTTGCCCTTTAGCTGCCCATCTGACGACGAAACAGCCTGTTTCTCGATAGGCAAGTTACATCGGCGACACTGCCAGAAATTCCATTTCAGATGATTCGCTTTGGGGCGCAACAACAGGGGGCACAAACCTTCGGAAGATACATATTCTTCCAGCACTTCTCGCAGAGAACACCCCCACCATCAACTTGGACCCAGCGTCCGTCTTCAATTGTCGCAGTGCATCTCACACAAATTTTCAGCTTCTTTACCCTGTCCTTCCTCAGCCGAGCTTCAGGGTCAAGGAGCTTGTCACGCTCCATCGCTGGGCTCGTTTTGGACCTCGTGGGCAGCTTGGGTGGTCGCGCTTCGGGCGACTGAGGACCAGTACCCTGGATCGTGTTGCTTCTGCGGGATTTGGAAGATGGCGACATCAAACCCGAGCCCAAGGCCATGCTATCCATGCTGACTTTGCGCGACTCAAGCCCCCTCGCGCTATCCATACTGGCTTTGCGAGTTTCAGGGCCGCTTCCGCTGGCGCTGCTTCCGCCGAATGACCGCTGCGTTCCTGTCGATTTGCTTTTGGACAGTCCCACCTTATCGATGCTCGCAAATGCAGCTTGACTGGTGTCCTCCATAAGAGTATCCAAGGCCCGTTCTAAGGCCCCTGTTGGATTGCCTGTCGTGCCACCGAAAAACCCAGTGCTCGTCGTCCTTGAATACGCACTCTTGCTCATGCTGCTGCTGCTACTACTGCCGCTGGTACTTCGGCTAATCCTACTCGCGCCCGTCGCTCCAGGACCCCCAAGTTTTGCATAAGAACTTGGGGGCGTTCGTGAGAGGCCAAGGGCTTGAGCAATAGCGGCAGAGTTACTTTTCCCACTTCGCCCAAATTCACCTCCATTGCTTGACGCAGATGTAATCGAAGGTGAGGAACCATTACGATGGCGGCGCCCCTGCGTCGGAGTCCCATTACGGTCATCCGAGCGATCGGACATGGAGGGAAAACGTATATGAGTGGGATTTGTACCCACGTTGCTCCGTAGAACGGAAGATGTGAGCGTTAGGGGTGGCGGGGGGATCGCTTTGGCCTTCATGCTCACACGCGTTTCACTGAAGGCGTCATCATCCGAGTCGTCAGCGTACGCTAAACCCACCTCCGAGCCCGTGCTGGGGGACATTGCAACCCTCTCAGCATCCTGAGGTAAAGGTGTGGTGTCAATATTGAGGGCGCGGGCTGGCGGGCTTGTTCCATAAGATGACGCAGAGTCCCTCGTAGTCCTAGATGTCGGCCTTGAAGTCGTGCCTGGAATGGGGCTGTCGTTACCATTTGATGGGTTAGTGGTTGCCCCTGGAATCTTATTTTTTAATTTTTCAAAGAAGGGAAGGCGAATGGAAGTTGGCGATGTTGATGCAGCTGGTGATGGGTTGTCTGCATTGGATTTTGCACCTGGCGAGAGCGCTCCTTTCGAGATAGATCGGCCTGAAGGTGATGGCGTGCGCGGGACATTTGTCGGTATATTGTTCTGCAACATTTCAGATTGAGGAAGAGGAGATAGAGGTCCTGGGGAGTGAGAGGAATAGCCTGAGCCGGCTGAAAGAGGAGGGGTAGCTGTCGCTATAAACCAACAAGGATGAGATACAAGACGACAAGAAGGCGAAGAGAAAACTTACACCGAGTTGCAGCATCGATATCAAGGAATTGTGGTGGAGGATTCGCTCGACGAAGTTGGGGCTGAGATTGAGGAGAACCTAGGGATCGCTCTGGCGGACCAACGAACATGGCGGCACGGGCAGCAGCAGCAAATCCCCGCCGACCGACGCCTGCCATACCAGCGACCCCGCCCGATTTAGTATCGATGTTCTCCAGGGCTCTCGGAGAATATTGAATCATTGGTGGAGGCGCTTGGGTATCATAGGCAGGAAATTGCATGTTGGAAGGAGGACCCTGAGGCATATGCGGAGATCGCTGCATATTGCTTGCAGGCGGTTGCATGTTAAGCGGCCGCTGCATGTTAGGAGGCGGGTTCATATTTGGTGGTGGCATGTTAGGCGAAGATTGTAAAGTCGGAGGCCTCTGTATATTTGGAGGCTGTGAATTTGAAGGACGGTGCATATTAAATGGTTGTTGTATACTGTTAGTTTCTACAGGGCGGCCATTGTTAGAGATTGGGGGTATAGAGTTGAATGAGGCAGGGGGGGCGTCCCGGCTAGTAGAAAATGATGGTCTGGCGGTATGAGGGGACGTATGGTGAAACGGAGTAGAATCCGGGGTTGACATTGTCCGAGAGCGAAGGTCAAGGCTCTGTTTTTGCCCAATGCGAAGTGGAGAGGCGGTGATTGGGGTATATGCATCCTTGGGACGCGCGACATCGTTATCATTGAAACTTCGTGCAAGAGGGCTCGACTGGGGCTGGAAGGGGGCACGGCCAGACGTGCTGACTTTGAGCTCCCTTCTACCAGGCGGTCCAGCTCGCTGTGGGGGTGGTGGTTGGCTCCTAGGTGCTGATGCGGGTGGACGCGCATTGCTGGGGCCAGGAACTGGTATTGAAGGTGAGGCAGTCGTGGAGGGCATAACTCGACTCTGGAGCCGCTGGGGAAGTAAAGCCGTTGCCGCTGAGGAAGTGACAGACGGTTTTGGCAGACTTGGCACTGGAGGGGGAGTCGCGCATGTGTGATCACCCAGCTCATCAAGCGGAACTGGCTGATTACAGTTTGAGCATTTGACGGTGGGCAGCAGTTGGGATATACGTCCTGGGGGATTAGCAGGGCCTGGTGTAAGCATTGAAGCCAACATAGCAGCCGAATGCAAAATAGTGGTAGAGTGTAAGGTGTACTTGTTACGACCAGCGTGTTGTTTGTTGTGTAATAATATTCTGATGGGCGCGTCGTGTAAGTTAAGGGTCGAATGAACAGATAGCGCTCGCTGTTCGGTTCCTAACGCCGTTAGGAACTCAATTCTGTGTAATAACAAGAGGAGGTGTCATGAGAGATGGTGGGAGGAGGGAAGGATTGGGAGAGCAGAATTCAGTTGAAACCTAATCAGGCTAGCTCATATGACTACCAAACAGAAAAGTCAACCCGCCCTGATGGTCACTTGTCCACATGATCCTCCCTCAACTTTCCTCTCATCTATCCCCTCTACAGCCGACTTATAACCTTGACATCCTCCTTGGAGACCCTACCTGTCGCGTCTGCCATAGCATTGTTTCCCAAAATACAACTCAACGACCAAAGACTATAAATATGGTATCATATGTTTCGATCAAACATCAATCTCTTGTGTTCTTCACCAGGTGCTATCAAAATGCCCAGGACCGGCTATTCAGGAGACTTTTCTTTTATTTCTCACCAACCCCACCGGGGTGCGGTTGTTGCGGTATCCTTGACCTCCCGCTTTATCTTCTCAAGATGGCCGATTCAATCACCCCGGAGTTTGTTATCGACAAACTTTGGCGCCGGTGACGTGCTGGGTCTCCGGCCATCATGGATTTTTCATTCGCCAGAAGCCCATACAACGGCATCGCAGGCTATTTGTGAGCTTCTCGTTCGTGGAATTCATAGGAAGTCGCTGATTGCAACAGGCTAATCCGAGGTCTTCACCATATGAAGCATGAAGCCATCATCACTTCCATGGACAGATGCTGCCAATTACGACCTACGCACTTACGGCAGCCCTCTAGCTCTTAACTATGCTGTAGGATGGGCCGCATAATCTACGAGGCATCGAAGCCTTCGCGGGATAGTACGTCACCTAAATCTGCTTGTATGGTATCGTTTCGCGACATACCATATCGGGGCGATCATCGCAGGTTTCCACCAGACTTCCTGATAGGTATTGCATATGGGGCTAGATGGTAGGTCCCTTCACCACAACACGCTCAAGTCGAGCAACAGTCTGCGCAACTGACAACCCTCCACCAAACACCTCAACAATGAATATAGCATTTTCTAACTTTCGCGGCTTTAACCGGACGCGCATCTTGGCTAGATGGAAAGAAAATGGAGACTAGCCCATTACGTTCTTATTCGACGAAAGCGAATGATTCCTTGTGACTGAATAAGTCCATCTCCCGCTTTTGTTGATCTAGTTCTCACCTATCATCAACTTGTGACGTTGTTTATCTCAGCCCTACTGGCGCTAAGCACGAATCGATTGATTTTTGATACTTATCTCGTCAGATCAAATATGTAGGATATCAATCCTACTTGGGATACACTCAGTCCTGCTTTGACATCGGTCCGTGAACATAATTAAAAGACGAAGAGCAAGGTGCGAGGGATATAAGCAGGGAACCCGAACACCCCGTACTCAAGATTGAAAGAAATATAGGATACCAGAGCCACACATAACCATTTGCCAAGCAACCAAGCAATTACTTGGGGTCTCCAAAAATACATTACAGACGGTGCATGTTTAAAATCACCCTCCCAACCACAACAGCCGCTTTACACCGTACTCCATCTTCGCGTACACGGTTGTCATGCGTTGTGCTTCTGCCAATCTGAGAATATCACAACGAGCACCACCAAACATCATCAACAAAACAAGATGCTGAGAAGAAAAAAATGATATACGCACCCTACAACATCCTCATTACCCACGAAATCCGCGTGCGTGCTCCCAATATCTTCGCAGGCCCGTTGGATACTATCTACGATCAAATCGACAGCTTCGCGGCATGTGGATGCGCCTGCCAATTCATCGGATGCGTCCGCAAACATTCCACTCGTCGAGCTTGAGGAGCGCCTTACTCGCGCAGGATCTACCGGTAACACTTTGAACGCCGCAAACGTGACCTCACCCATACCGACTTTTCCAAGCTTAGCGCTGAGAGGGATCGTCGGCGAAGTGGGCTTTCGGTTGAGACTGGCAGTAGAAAACGGAGGCGATGGTAGAGGGTCACTTGCCAGGTCAAGGCTGTTTCGGACAGAATAGCTACATATTCTGGATTCTTGGTGTGAATTTAGCCACGTTATGACGAATCCTGCATTTTGCTCTGGGTCGCGGCTGGCCTCCTCGAGAGGACTTAGAATATATGCACCTGGCCCACAAGTGTGAAAAATCAAATGGCTTTGAGACGGGACGGCCATTGAGCACCTTTTGCGATGCTGACAATATCGCCAAGTGGGACTCTGGTGTAAAGTTTTACCTTTTCTAGGGTATAATCATAGCACTATTCGGAGTCAGCCCTTTGCAATTTAACCGTAACATCAAAGGCTTACAACGATGTATAATGCCTTCGCAGACTACAGGGACCCTGGTGAACAAACAAAAAAGGCTCCAAGACGAAGACTTACCAGCAACATCACTTTTTCTTCGAATTTGAGGCCGATCCTCACATTCATTTCCTCTGGAGCAAATAGGGTCCAGCCTGACAGCAATCGCTCGCCCTCCGGCAGTACGCGCGAAACAGACGTCGCAATAGCCTCAGCCCGTATCTTTGAAAGCCGGATCAAGTCTCGTGGATCTGTGGACTGCAACTTGAGGAGGAACTCAGAAAAGACCGAAAGTGTACGGTTTCCAAGCATATAATCGATGACCGCTTGACAGAACCAGTCGCTGAAAGTCGATGTATACATTCTGTGGTGGGCTGATTAAAGGACCGAACTGCATATGTGCGAGCAATAGCTACCTTGCAAGAGAATTGACGCCGTCATTGAGCATTCCACTAAGGTCGCGCTTCCCTGTTCTGGGAAAATATATCAACCTCTGTCGCAGTGGTGTGACGCGATCTGGGTTTACCTAGTGAAATCACCCTATGACGAATATGAGTAATATATTGTTCCCATGTTGGGGAGAGACGAACCTTCAAAGCCGATGTACCAGCACTAGATTCGGTTCAGTAGGTGCCCGTTTTTACCAATAGGAGAAAATGCGTACTATGCTTTACTAATAGCATCCCCATTGTTTGCCCAAACTTGAACATAAAAATGGTTAATCACACACAACTTTCAGACTAAACTTATGGTAGGGCTTACCATCGTTAAATACAGAATCCATCTCTGACTTGCCAGCTACAGAAGGATTTAAAATCGCCAGGGCGCCTAGCTGTTTGTTGAGGACATATCGTGCAAATGCCGACTGATGTATGGGACGTCGTCAGGACATCCCATTCTCTAAGAGGAACAGCTCATAGAGAATCCTACTTGAACAACGTTCGTACGGTCCAAACAGTCGATGCAGTTGACGCGGTAAATTCCCTTTTGTTCGGAGAAGATGTTGTTGTTCGACACCCAGTAATATCTTTTGGGACAAAAGTCACTGTCAGCAACAAACTTAGGAATGGATGGTAAAGTAGTTTTACCCTTGAGACTCGAAGATTCTTTCCATACTATCGATAAGCTTGGAAATGTTCTCATACCTAAGTCAGGTCAGAACCGGCATGGGGTAGTGGCCGATGACGCACTTCATGCCTTTGGTCTCAGTGTGAAAATCATATTCGCAGTAACTAGCAATCTTTCATTTAATAAAGCAGCATAATAGGGTATTTCAGCATCACTCACTGGACATCTTTCAGGTCAACCGCTTTCATACACTCCCTATAAGCGTCCGTAACAACACCTTCCTTGCCATACTGCTCTGCAAGGTTAACGATAGTCTACATAGGTCGACTGTAAGTTCCGACAAGCATGAAGACATGAAGCACACACTAGAGGTCCGTACTGAGGCACGATTCGTTGAAAGTGTCGCCTCGCCGCATCTGCGTTTTGTTCGTGAGTCCTGTTCGGTGCGAGTACAGGGGGCGGTTTCAAGCCGTATCCAGTTTGGGTCCAGTAGAGCGGAACTGGGAAAATGATATAACAATATGGATACACCGCTGAGAACGGGGCCAAAACTCACTAGATCCTCGAATTTGCACAAAGCTAAACACGTTCTCTTTGTCTTCACGCTGACGTATGAAACGAACACTTGTTTAGCCTTGATCAGGAAGGAGAAAGGGAAACCTTCAACTTACATCCACGCGCATGATAGTCTCGGTCTCCACGAAATTGGCACAATGTGCATCGTCATCGATACCTCGGCGCTGATATCGCAGCCCAGCGCGATCCCTTGACCTTCGTGATGCAATAACGTAGTCCACCACGATCTCACTATCAAGTGTCGCAGGGTCTGGAGGAATAGCAAATGTCGCAACCTGGATAAAGCCTTGCATAATCGGTAATACGTAGGAATGCAACTAAATCTGTTGAGGATCATGAAGAAACCACTAGATCAAAAGAGGCTCACTCCTGCTTCCACAAATGGCTTAGACAACCATTCGTTCCACCAGAACTTTTTATTGACGCGTCTCCATAGCGGAAGGGTTGGATGAGGTTCGGCGAGGACTGATATTTTATCAGGATTAGCAACTGCGTGCGCATGAGCATCGGCTTCTGGAGATGGCAAAGCGCCCAAGCCTGCTAGCAGGCTATCCTTTTTGCGGGCTTTGAGCACTTGCTCTTGCTTGTGCTGCAATGATCGTGTTATATCTGCGTTGTGAGCTTGCGATGTAGCCATTGCAAGAGTAAAGACATAGGGGCATACCGAAAGTATAAGCAAAATACATGCCTCCCTTTGTAAACTCTCGCACGCACTCTCGGACGATCTTATCCTCCAATTCAGAGTGTTTCTCCTCAGTTGTAGCAGGTGGGGGGGCAGTCGTAGCAAGTATATTCTCAAGGACTTCCACAGGCTCTGCCTTTGCCTCGTCGATCAATTTCTCGATGGCTGACTGCTGCTCCGTCAGCGATTGTTGCTCTACAACAACAGGCCCTACTCCATCGTCATCAGCGGGGCTGATAGACGGCTCCCTGGGCGATATCGAATTCCGCTTTGACACCCGGCTCCAGAACGAGAGACGAGTCGCCAGCGTCTTCGCAACGGGCGATGTCGGCACGACCGAATCCGACGACCGCGTCGATAGATCGGAGGTGGAGGACTGAGGCGACGGGGTCGCAAACTCCCTCATGCCGCGGTCAGCCAAACTGAAGTGTGTCGCGCTGGGGGTCATGAGCCGAATATCCGGTTCGGGCGAGAAGCGGACGTGGGGGGACGGGTGTGGTGGCCCAGAGGGACTGGTATCTGGCATCTCAATGGGGGTTGGTTTGTGCAGGAGGGAGGGACGTGATAATGCTGCATTCCGCGTTGCCAGCGCCTTGAGTGATGATCTCGCCCTGTTCTCCGTCAGGGGGATCGCAGTGACGCCCTTTACACCATACACCGTGTGCGATTCGTCGATGACTATATGCGGCAAGTGGTCAGTGACCCGATGAGAGGGATTGCAAAGATTCCAACCATTCCCAATCGACGCCTTGGCGGTGATAACCAACAAATACGAGCCTGAATCCAAGTCAAAACCACGCATCCCATATAATGCAGCCCAAACTCACCCGCGAACAGCTCCAGAACGCCAACGATACCATACACAACAACCGCGCCAGTCCACTCCTCCAGACTGAGCGGATCGTCGATTTCCTCCACCTTCACGACCTTCCCCCACGCAATCCTGACACACCTTTGCGTCGCCGATGCAGCTGTCCCGCTCGATCCATGCGGTCGCATGAGTAAGCCATCCTCCGTGGGGATGATAGCAAGGTGGTCGTATGGGCACGGATGGGGCACTGGCGGTAGCACATCCTTCGGCTGAAGACCCGCCGAATGTGGGTGTGTGAGGTTGTACAATGCACCGTGCACCGCATGATTGCCAGTTGATTTTGCTGTCGTTCCAGAACCGCTCCCGGCGGCTTTCGCATCGTTCTGGAATGGCTTTGCCGCCTTTGCAAAGAATTTCTTCATGGTTGAGAGAAATGGCGCCCTTTACCTTACAGTGCTTATCGACCTCGCATATGATCAAATCAGGGTCTCTGACATTGTACTTTAGTGATTTCAATGGTTGCCTTTTTGGGGTTCGGATGTATTATGTTCTACAAAATATTGGGATACTTAGGCGACGGTATTTTAACGACCAACGACAACGATCATGATAGCAGGAGTAGGAGAAAAGAATAGAGATTCCCAGTACGAACTGAAGCGAGGAAAAGTGGTAAAAGAAAATGTCTACGGTATGAATCGTGGGGGCAGATTTTGGCTTTCTGGTGGCTGTTGTGGATGTGACATTGGACTCTGATTCGTCATTGGACTGGGGTGTGGTCTCGGACTGGGAAGTGCCATGAGATTTCCGTGCATTTGCTGTTGCTGCTGCATCCTCTGCTGCTGCTGTTGTTGTTGATAGGCTGCCATATTTGCCACACTCGTATCACCGTGCTGGGCGTGCCCCGAAAAACGGGAAAAAAAATTGTCCCATTGTCCTATCACCAAATAATCAGCTGCACCGCAAAGTGTAATTTAAAACAAATAAGACGCACCCCAATCAAACATCCCACCAGGGATCCCCTCCAGGAATCCCGTATCTGCCATCGCGAACTCCGCTAGTGTATTTCCGCCCTGCGGACCGTCCAAGACGTTCATAACTTGTACATTCCCAAGGCCAGAAGGGCCTTGTGCATTCATCGCCGGATTGACGTTACCATAGCCGCCTTGCCCGCTATTTAACGGCGTATAATTCACAGCGAATGACCCGCCTGAACCTGGCTGCTGGCCTTGTCCTGGATGCGAGCCTTGTCCTGCACGCTGTCCCTTTCCTTGGTCTTGGCTCTGGCCTTGCGCTGGTCCTGGCCCTTGGCTCGGTTGCTGATGTGGCTGTTGGGTCCCAGTACCAGCTGGGAAGCGTTTCGCGGTTCGCGGAGACAAAGCAGCACCAGCACCAGAATTTGTGTCCGCACGATTTAAGTGCGGGATATGATTATATGGTGGCAGGTAATTATTGGTTTGGGGAGAAGAAAGGATGGGGGCAGCCAAAGGCGGCAGAGGCGGGGCGAAAGGGGACGAGGTCGATGAAAGGGAACCGTCATTATCTTTAATCACAACAGCGGAAGAGATCGCAGCATGTCGCATGGGCGGCGCCGCCTCACCTTCAGAGCCCTCATCCGACGATGCTCCACTGATGATCGTTCCTGGAGCCACATCCCGGAAATCTTCCTCGCGCCCTCGCGCACTCCCATGCGCAATGAACACACCTCCGCCTGGACGCGTTGGATCCTTTTTATAATCCAGCCCGACCGGTTGTTTCGGCGTCACACCGCCCGTCGGGTTCAGCCGTGGTGCTTCCATAGGCATTGGCGGTCCCCGTGTGGCCTCATATAGCAGGGCAATGATCTCTGCGGTCTGGTCATACGGGTGAACCAGGGCAGTAAGGTGACTGCAATTCAAATACGATAAAAACATACTTTGCGTCTCGCTGACATATGGTCTGGCGATAATGAGCCCTCCCATCTCCGCACACAATCGCGCAGTTTACGTAATTTGGCTGCAGCCTCTTCATCTTTACGCCGGGCCCACGTGTGATACTGGAAAGAGAATGGCAGGAAAGGTAAAAGATGAGGATCACCAATCAGCACCCATATCGACTTTCGTGCAACAATCATACCTGGACAAGGGCACAAGACGTCGCCGCATATGCCACCAACAGCCAAACATCATAGACACGCTCGTGAGCATCGAGCCAGTCAATGGATTCGCCTGTCATTGTTACGAGGCTGCTCCATTGTTCCACCGTCAAGCCAAATTTGAGATGGGCTGGGCAGGAATAGCTGATGCGCATGAAAACGCGCCAGAACATCATGCATACACATGCGTAGAAGAAATGCAACAGTCCTAAACGGGATTAGAATCAGTTTGACAGGATATGAGCCACAAATAGCACAATATTTGTTGTGAAAACGCCACATACCCGCGTTACGAGGCGTATCTGCCCCGCGGAACTTTAGATGATCTGGTAGATTCGCCTTCCAGCTTTCCATATCAGCAAGCAGTTTGTACAACATATCGTCCGTAGTTTGCGTGAGACCGGAGGGACTGCGATACTTTGTTATTTTAAACCCAGCATCAAATTATTTCAAGACAAACCTGTAAATTGTCTTGAGCACGCGTCCTAGGATGACACTAAGGCGAACAAGCTCGTCGATGTATAGGTCATCTAATGCACCTGATGAAGGCAACCGTGCATCACAATCCTGGACATCTATCATGTATGGATGACCGTAAGCCAGGCTTATCCTTGTAACAAGGGTTAGAGCGAGTCAGCATAGAAGGGGTTTGGTCTACCAGCGGTCGCATATCAAGCAAGCAGCCCATAATCTGCGCCGTAAGTCCAAATTCTGACTAACCGATTCGGCCCGGTGCAGACCCAAATCTTGTGCCTACAAATCAGTGAGGAAAGAGGGCGAGGACGACATGAAAGATGAAACACTTACCATCCTGATCGCCGTTCCCAAACGCACCCAGAGCGCAGAGAGCGCATTTGGGACAAACTGGGAATGAATATCACCCATCATGCACAGAATCAGCAGCGCCTGGACATTGACGATGGATGGCGTAGACAGGACATCCTCTGTTTTGATGATATTATTTACCGCATACCGTATAGAATCGAATATTTTTTGTGGAACCTCGCGGCGTGCAGCAGCGATGAGGCACATCGAGTAGAGTAGTATTGGAGGAGGATTATGGCTGGCTAGGAACTCGGACTGCGTTACCACAGGCAGCATTGGCGCAATCTCCGTGAAGTAGGCGTTGATCAGGTTTTCTATGACATCGCGTTCGATGTGCAGGTCAATTGTCTTTGGGTTCGTGAGCTGTTGCTCGTCGGTGGCCGGTTTTTGCACTTGAATGAGCCCGTCACCGCTCCGACTTACTTCGAATGTGTGATGGTAGCGTAGATCGTAATTCTCGTACATGCGTGACGAGATGGAGGCTTGTGAATGTAGCAGATAGGTGGCAGAAGTTGGACCTATTCCTGAAAGCATGAGTTTCTCAGATGGCATGGTAGACACCAAGGTACTTGCCATAGACCCCGACTTCCCGCTTGTTTTGTGCGTCGACACTTGGTGAGGGCATCGACCTCGATGATTCTGCCTTCTCCTTCTCTGCAGCCTCTTCCTCCATTTTCTTCTTTTTGAAACGAGTCTCCGTGATCGGAAGAAAAAAAGTACACTCAAAGCCATACTGTTTACAGTGCTGGCAAACGGGGGGCTCCTAGGACATCATAAGACACTTTGGATTGGACACGCATGAAAGCGCACACACCGTATCCGCGATGATATCGCACCGAATTTTGCGGCTTCGACACGAGTCACATGCGCGTTGCTTTCAAATGAACGTCAGCAACGAGAACAGTAAGAAGCAACGACGAATGCGCAAATCCCCGCACCGTTTTTGTGCGCTTCTTGAGATCGACGAGGGCCTGTGCCTGTGCCTGCTGCTGGGCAGACTGACTGCGGCCTAGGTCGCTGCCAGAAGCTCCCGTGTCCTCATCAGACACTCTATCGCCCTTTGCGCGGCCGTCTGAAACAGACTTTCGCTTCCGCTTCCCTGGCTGATTCTGGAGGGCCGCAGCAGACGCGGATGGGTGCTGCAAGTCGTGGGGTGGTGGTGGAGGGCGCGCTGGGGCATACATCATCATAGGCTGGGGGTATTGCGCGTAGGGCGGGTATACATGGGGCGAATAAGGATTTGGGGGCATTTGATACGCATACTGCGGGGGGTTCTGGTTCATGGGCTGCGGGGGCTGGGGCGGGTATGGCGACTGGTGCTGCTGGGGGAAAGGCGAGCCGTTGATGGGGTAGCCTGGGTTCATTATATAGGGAGGACCAGGATAGGGCTGATATACGGGACCTCGTGGAGGAGGAGGATAAAGAGAGGGATGAGCTGTGTGACATGGGGGACGATGAACAAAATACAAAGAAAAACAAGAAATAAAAAAGCTACATTGTGGTGGAGGAGGATCGGCTTGCTTCTTGTGCCGGGGTTTCTTTGTTGGGGGCGGGGTCGGCTTCGCTGTTGAACGAGTCGGAGTCGGCGGCAACGGCAACGGCTGGGGGAGATTTGCAGCAGGTTTTGGTTCGCCGGGAGGAGTTGTCATCTCGTTCTCCGGCGTTATAACAGAAAATGCGAGGTTGGAACTGGGCGGCCGATGTGACCTTTTGACTCCTCTTCCGACCCGTAAACCTGCTTAGTAAACACGCGAAATGCCCTCAATTCAAACATACATTTTGTTACCCCGGTATATAACCAAGGCCCACGATATATCACCACGATGCGCCGCTGTTAGGGAATGTGGTCCTCCTCACTACGCTCGATGCGCGAACAAAAGTGGTGCCGGACACATGTTGATGCCGAGTCACCATCCCCCTCATCTTTCAAGCGCCGCCCAAATAAACCCAGCGACGATCGCCAATCCTATCAAATTCCCGACATACCCCCGCTGACATGATGATATCGTCAATTCGTTGTCTTTTCCTCTTACTTGATTTTATTCTGATTTTGTTCTGCATTTCATTGATAGCCCCGCCTTATGGGCAATTGACAGGCTTGGCGACACACGAGCCCAACTGAATTGGTGATGCTTGCCCTATATATGCGTCACAGGAACCGGGATCAACTCGAATTGTCCGGCGGCAGATCCATTAACCTACGACCCTTCCTTTCTTGATGGCAACCCTAATTGAGTCCCAGCGGGCTTAATAATTAAAATTATATGTTTTTATGTGCCATTTTATACAAACAACCCCGTTTCACACTTTGCACAAATGGAGCCGTTTCCCACAACCTCATGACTGTGGAGCGATGTCTTGCTTCATCAATTCAGCAAGTGAAAACGTGGGCCTTGAATACGATCCGAATCCTCCGAAATGGTGAAAATAGGACAAGTGTATAATACGACATGGGTATGCTCGGCTGCTGAGTGTTACTGGGTTTGAGAGAGGGAAGGCCTTATCCACACCAAAATATATCATACGATAACCGCCGCTTAAAAAATAAAGATATCCACACAGCAGAAGAAAGAAATCTACTGCTCCAAATGGCCTGACGTATCCCAGACGCCGCCACCATCACTAAATCCAGGGTTTACCTCACGTTTATCATCGGTCACGAGCCCACTTGCGTTCATCCATGACGGTCCTTGAGGTCGACACAGGACGGCGATCAAGTTCCGCTTCCAGTTACCATGGGAAAACGGGTTCGGGGGAGGAGGCCCAGGAACCAGTGTTTTATGGGCCTGATTGCGTATCTAGAAACCAGAACAAAGTCCCCATCAGTCATCTTCGCGTGCATGACAGATAATGGCACTTCAGGCACGAAAAGCCCTGTCTGCCTCGAATGGTACGACATCACTCCCCGAGACAGGATGCTTCCATGCAATGGAGAAAAAAAAGAATGGAAAAACAGATCACACACCTGTTCAATGGTAGTTATATTAAACAGTAACAGCTGCAAACACATGCACGAAATTAGCACCATGAATGTTCACAGGGGAAAAGTCAAATGCCCAAACAACACTTCCAGCCCTGTTACCGTTTGGGAAAGTGGGAGACGGACATACCCGCATATGATATGACAGTAAGGCAGCGACGGGCCAGATGACCGCTATGGCTAGGCAAAATGCAACCGCGCTGCCAGCACCCTTTCCTAGTGCCCCTTTGAAATCAAGATGTTCCCGCCTAGTGAGGAAAAACAAGTGCAACGCTGATGTGCAGATGATGAGAATCAACGTAATAGTCTGGGGCAATACATATTGAGATCAATGACCATCAGCAAATGATGACAATAGCACTCACAGCCGAGAGCAAAAGCACGAAAAACGAGGTATAGTTACGTCGCCCAACACAATTGTTTACCCACTGACAGTGATGATCACAGCCATCAACACAGTTATCACACTTAACACGAAAGGGGAATAAGGAGAAAGAAAAACAATAGATTAGGAAGACCCGTGAGCAGTATCTGATAACCTTGCTTACCATTTTACAATGACTTGACCGAGGCGGCCTGTACGTTTTGCACGTTGGGCAGTATTTCACACGAACGCTAATCAAATTTTAGACAAAGGTGGCTTAGAAAGCACCGAATACTCTCACATATCATTGCGAACCTTAAGATCGCGAGGCATTGGCACACGGAGCGCGCCGTCCGAAGGCGAAGTCGCGGGGTAAGGCGGATCAGGGTCAAGATTGCGAGGCAAAATTCCAGGATCACAAGTCGCCTGCAAGCACACACACCATGTGGCCTCTGATCAGAAAAGGTCGAAACTCGAACAAATCGGAGGGTGAAACATACAGTAGCCATCATGGTCGAGATCGTCAGCAGAGCCATGTACGCACCAACCGCGGCTACAGCTGGACTCTGATTATGCCACCACCACACACACGTTGTCCCAAACCACACCCCCGCGATGGCCAATACAAGCGCCAACGAGGCCAGGAAAGCCCACGGAGTGTCACCCCCTGTTAGCAACCGCCCTCCAAAATAAAACCGGTTCCGCGACGGATGCAGCTCGTATCTGCGAACCACTTTGCCTGTTTTCTCATTCAGTCGAGGTACCGCCGATAGGGGAGGTATCCGATCGGGAGGGTTTGGAATAAACGATGGATCAGGCGATGGTGATGGCGCGGAATGTGTGACAGAATGACGCGAGGCACTGACATTGAGGCCAGGACTATCGAACAGCGGCGATGAAGACTGTTTATAGTGTGTAGGGGTTTCCAGCTGATCAAACCCGTGACCATCCTCGCTCATCTTGCTCTCAAATACACGGCCATCGGGCGTAGATTTTGAGCCCGTAGACTTACGGATGGAATCGAAACTGAGGCCACGACTTAGGTTGAAGACTCGATCAATACTGTTGCGCATGAGACGTGTCGTTGTGTTGCGTGTTGGAGATGTCGGCGCTGCTGAGCCAGAGCCGCTCCTATCACGAGACAGAGATGAACGGGGCATCAATATTCCCCCAGGTCGTGCGCTTAGTGGCAGCAACGGCTCGCGGCTCTGCTTTTGGCGCTTTAGTGAGGAAAAATGATGATGATCCTCGGCTATCGAGTCGCGACCAGCAAGGCTATCAGAGTGGGGACCCTCCGAGCTTGCAGAGTTGTGCTTGATGCTCGCAAGTGGAAAATTGTCAGATTCTGGAATGCCAAAGGTGACACCATCTGCTGAAGACGTGGAATTGGGACGCGAATATTGGGCTTGATGGGTGGGTCTGGAAGGTCGAAAGAATGAAGCTGAAGGTTGAATGCCACCGGCGTGCGTCGTAGAACTGAAATGCATCGAAGTGGTTGGAGGAAACGCAGTGGATGTTGGAGAGTTAAGATAAAGATCTGCTTGCACTCGAGTAGACACAGCTGGTAGCCCTCTTGTGAGCAATGTAGGACTGCTTGGACCCGCAACATTAGGTGGAGCAGGGCTGCCCGGGGGTCTTTGCGGTGAGTTGGTTAGAGTGGCAGGAAGTGGAAGCTGCAAGGAGTTCCTTTTTGGTGTGGCTTGTAAAGCCTGCTGCACCAACGGCGAAACGTTCAAGGAATGTGGTGTTGACGACATATAACGAGGCGAGATACGAGGTATAATGAAGGAAAAAGGAGTGATGCTGATGCTGATGGTTGAACCTAGTGTCCTGAAGCACAAGCACGGCGAGTAATTATTGGCCGAAGGTATCCCAAGCCAGAACCATCCAATAAAGAGGGTATTCCGTGAGTTCGGGGGGTGTAGGGAGCTTGAAGAATTGCAGAACGCGGCCAAGGCAGCTGCAACGAGTTGAAACGTAACAGGACCCTGGCAGAAAAATGAAGTGGCAGGGGTAATAGTTCCCACGCCCTTCGCTCGATTAGCAGTGAACAGTATCGACGCAGACACATACGACGACCTCGCTGTTAGAATACGATATTGAGCTCTTTCAGGTGCCAGAAAAACCTACGACAGTGAATGGTTAAAAGGATCCAGACGACGCTAGCAAAGTTCCTTATCAGATAAGATAGCTGGAATTTCGGAAGCCACGACTGATTCACCACTGAGCCCATAGTCACATACACACCATGATTCCCATCGCGGGTGAATCTCCTTCTCCATTTCCGACATCTCCGGAATCCGTCGACAACGCATTGCTACTAGCCACGCTGCCCAGCCTGCTTGTGCCCCATTTCCTCACGCCCGCCATCACAACAGCAGCCCTGCAGACCCGGAAACGACTGGTCATCGTCTTCTTCTCCCGCCATTTCAATGTCCACCGCCGGACCAGCTCGCACTTGGGTGGCGAAAGCATACAGGTCCAAGGCATCTCACATACAGGTTATTGGGCCGCAGTCCAGCAGTTGCTTACATTCGTGTATGTACATGCAACAAAAGCGGCCTATGATTCTGGGAAAGTCCTTATGGAGGTCGACATTCTCCTAAAAGGATTGAATGAAGACGTAGATGGCCGTCTCGGCTCTGGAATGGACATTGTATTCCGCATCCAAGGAGGTAATGCCCTTCGTCTTGATCTAATCAGAGCATTTCTCCAATACGTACACCTCAGATGCCTGCGCAGTTCCCCTTCCAGAGTCTATATCATTCCTGCCACACTCTTATCTTCCAAAGGGCGATAGCCCCCTCAATCTGGAGTCTGAAGCGCCGTCGCCTCGGGGCGATGCGGAGGCGCTGAAACCCTCGCTATACCCCGTCGTCGCACTCGGCGGGACGTTCGATCATCTACACGCAGGACACAAGATTCTCCTCACGATGGCTGCATGGATCGCTAGCCAAAAGCTGATCATCGGAGTCACAGGCAGGTACTCATTTTGTCCCGGTGGCACCTCATTGTTAACATTGCCCCCAGATGATACTCTCCTCCAGAACAAGGCAAACAAGCATATTCTTGAAAAACTCTCGCTACGAATGGGTCGTGTGCGAGATTTCCTTTTTTTTTTCAAGCCAGAACTGGTCCTGGACATAGTCCCCCTTAATGACGTGTACGGACCGACCGGGTGGGATCCAAATATCCAGGCCTTGGTCGTTAGTAAAGAGACTTTGAGTGGTGCCAAAGCCAGTACGTGCTATGATTTAAAGGGAAATCCACGAGACTCAACATCCGGTCACAGTCGCGTCCCACCGCCTCATGCATAACCTACCCCCGCTAGAAACGTTCACGATTGACGTCATCTCCTCCAGCTCCGCCAACCTCGATCATGAGGACGCCGAATGGTTGAAGAATGCAAAATTGAGTAGTACATTCATCCGCCAATGGATCGTCAACCAGAGCAAACAGGAAGAGGAAGAGGGTGAAGATGAGTAGTCGGATGGTGTATCTCTTCGTCCGTACGTTCCAGTCTCTCTTGATATTAGGGATGCGATTGATCGTCATACAGTCCGCTGGGACATCGCAGCAAGGAATCGAAGTACATTTAAGTTTATGCGTGACTTGAAAATTGGCCCATAATGTAATATCTATCGTTGGGTTGAAAATTAAAAAGGATCAAGCACAACCGATCCCGTAACATTTGAAATACGCAAGGTTTGCATTGTCGGAACATTCGGGTCTGAATTGAACTGGTCTATATCAGGTTCAAGAGGGTCCTTCTCGAAGTAAATGACCGACAACGCTTGCTTTAGACACACCTCACGTTCTGCGCAGGTTGCATCGCAAGGTATGAGTTTAGATCGCGACTGTGCCAGACGAACTGTGCGTTTGGGACTGAATGAGGAAGATACGATTGTAAGGGTCTGAAGATTGGGCAGGACGGCCACATCACCATGACCACCCCAAGTGAGCGCCTCGATGACCCTGCTAGGATCGGGCAAAGAGCGTAGTCTCAAATTTTTGATTGGCTGCACTGGCCCTTGCAGAATTCGGTCAATCGAGAAATGACTGAGGCCCCAGAAACCGAGAGTGTCGAGGTCAGGGCTATGCTGAAGCAGGGAAAAAGCAGCATCGACGGTTGGGCCCTCTTTGCGACACCGATGGCCAACTCGTAGTTCGCGTAGATTTGGTGCATCCAAAAAATGTAGCACTCGAGACGTTGCGTCGTCTGTATCACACATCTTGATGATGCGCAAGTTGGGCATCACGAGGGGGTGAGGAGGTTGGTATACCTGGAATGACGTAAGGGAGTTGCAGGCGATATTGTCCAATTCCAGAGAATCGAGGTTTGATGCGGAGTATAGGAGCTTAGCCAGGTCCGGCTCATCTAGCATGCAAAATTGGAGGCGTAGAGTTGTAATCTGAATCCACGGGAATCGCGTCTTGCTGTGGGAAATCACGACACCGAAGATGTCTAAACGGGACAGCATTGGCACGTTTTGGATAATATTGAGATAATCGTAGGTGTTCGCGACTTGCGCTAGCTTCAGCCATTGCAGTGCTGGCAGGGGCAGGATCATGGATTGAAGCATTTCCGGTGCTGTAGAATTGATAAATTCAACCTTCTTCCACCGGTGACTGTTTGAATATAGGGTGTCGACAATAGGCTGAAACTTGGACGACGGGGGGTGATCGTATGAGAATGAAAACGTGTTCGTTGCCCGAAGGCAAAATTTCAATCTTTCTAGAATGCGAGGGTCGTATTCCACCTTCGAGGAATATTGCCTTGAAGGCATTTGAATCATTAGGTCCGACCAGAGGCTTGGTAAGGCCATCGCGATGTTGCGCCAACGACTGCAAACTCTCAATAAACTCCAAACCCACGAGGGCCTACATAGATTCAAAGCCTCCTGGTTATTGCAGAAGAGAAATATATTTTCAATAACCTCTGGTGGGAGGGAGCGTATGGGGGAGAAGAGTGAGCTTTGGACGGCCACATATGTCTGAATATGGTCACGCTGGATTGGTAGTTGAGCAGTGAGAGAATCCAAGCGGGAGATTTGATCGCTCAGCCAGGCGACTTCTCTTTTCCCTTTGTGGATTTCTTCAAGAAGTCCAGGCTTTTGTATATCAGTAGGCACACATCCGGCACGAAGCATCTCGTATGGAGGCTGCCACTGAAGACATTCGACTGAGATTCCACTTTGACTGCCACAGCGCTGACACTTCCCACATGGTATCCTATTGGCCGTTGAATAGAGTGTAACGGTATGAATATGATAACTCACTGTATACTGTGTGTCATGGGAGACAACACGTTGCTTTGGTGAATTATAGCGAGGATGAGACGCTGAGTGCTATAACGTGAAGTGGTAGCGAAGCCAGAGCGACGCTAAGTGAGGACGCACCTGAGCCACGGGGGCTGGTATAGTGGTGAGGGAGAATGTTCCCTCACGATGATTAGCCTTTAGTAAACAAATAAGTATAAGCACAATGAATTTATCATAGAGCACGTGGTATATTGCCGAGTTTCTGGGCTCTGGACTCTGTGGATTCTGGATTCTCAGGCTACAGCTCTTCTGTGTTCAGCTCGGCATCGCCTTGTCTACACTTTTACTCATGAATTTTTGAATTTTCTCTTCCAAACACATTAATCCATTCGCTCTTATTTCCTTAGCACCACCATCTTTGGGTCATGAACGCATTTCATCGACTCCCAATCGCCCTCCTTTGCCTCTCTGTCTTTACCCAAATCTCCTTGGCATACCGTTGGCCATCACCTCAATATGACGCCCTAGAGGGTTTTTTATACGAAGGGAGGAGAAGTGACGGCTCTAGCTTGGCGTCAATAGTGCACCCATGCCGGAAACGCACAGGAACATTGTCATCCATCGCTGCAGAGTGGCTGCGCTTTGTCAGTTAATTCCTTCACAGCGCTCTATGCGTTCTAACCCATTGGGCAAGGCCTTCCACGATATGTCAACCCACAATGTCGATGATGGAACAGGTGGGCTGGACGGGTCACTTGTGTACGAGCTCGGTCGGGAAGAGGTTCGTTCAATATCAGAAAAGTCACGACCATCCCTCTCATTCAAATTGAAATAGAACTTCAGCTTGGGCTTTAATCAGTCCATGGGTGACTTTGAAACGTTTGCCAATAAATACATGTCTCGTGCGCAACTGACCTTCTCCAATTCACTCCAATTCAACATTTCTTACCATTTTATTCATTAGGAGCCGATGTAATTGCTATTGGCGCGGTGTTCGCCGTATCAACCTGTGGTGGTCCCATCATTCCTTTCCGCGGTGGTCGCGTGGACGTGTTCCAGGCTGGCCCCACAGGGGTCCCCGAGCCTCAGCAAGACATCTCAACACTTACTGAGCTATTTCGGCGTGAAGGATTTACCCAGAGTGAGATGATCAAGCTGGTCGCGTGTGGACATTCCTTTGGTGGTGTCCGGAATCCCGAGTTTCCTCAGCTCGTCCCTCCGAGCAATAATCCAAACGTGCCGAATATCGCCAATTTTGACACTACGGAAGCCTTTGACAATGCAGTGTACGTTTTTTGCACCTGTTGAAATATGGATAGACTGACGCTCATTAGCGTTACCGAATACCTATCTGGCACCACACAAAACGTGCTCGTCGTTAGCTCCAATGCGACGATGAACTCAGACCTCCATGTTTTCGCTAGTGATGCGAACGCTACTATGCAAAGGTGCGACCATCTCCTTACTTGTTAGAATCTAATCCAACCTTCATCAGCC